>RJWJ010016129.1:0-34960 GCA_004363605.1 Indri indri
TATTATTAGATTAGAAACCCGACACTGTTCACATCTTGGTACATGAGCAAAAAATAATTAAATTTAATAATAATGAAAAGAACTCTCAGTAATTCATCATGCCACTATTGTAGCATGAGCAGTGAAGTTGAGTGGGTGCCAAATTAGAAAATGAATCCATACAAATATGCGAATTATTGTAACCATAATAAAATCCCTGTCCTATTTAAAGTAAATACTAACCATCATCATCACCTCAAATAGAACCTCTTAGGACTTCATCATTTTTAAATTTTAGATGCATTCCTAATGCACATTAGATGCAAAAATTTTATGAAACCTTAATGAGAAGATACATTTTTAAAGCAATGATAACCCCCTTGGGTTATATAACTCAACTATTGAATCTTATTCCTATATCTGAATATCCATGACTAACACATCTGTTATTTACCTTGCAGATGATTTGGTATAATCTCTCTCAGTCTTAGTTGGACAAATAGAGGAATAATCACTGTAGAACATTGTGAAGATCACACATAATTTACTATATTTTTCATAACACTTTATTCCTATCCAGACACGAGGTTATTACCATTTAATTAAGTAAAATGTTGGAAATAAAGCATTAAATTAAAAAATCGACTCTCATCAGCAGTCCTATATTTTAAGAATGACAGGATTCTCCTCCTTTCAATCCCTGAATGATATAGATTTGCATTATATTATTCAACATTGAGAATTACACTCAAATATATTTTTCTGTATCTTTGTAGGTATGGCGTGGAACGGAACTTATAGTCAGATTCTGTGTATGTGCAGGAAGAGTGGAGAGTAGGATGGAGAAGAAATCTAACTGTGCACTGGTTTCCACAGAGAGTGTGTGTTGCTGACTCTGTAAAATCCTGTCCCTTCTGTGAGTTTCTGTCCTTTCTACTCTCTTGGAATTTTCTCTCAAAGCAAAATGTTAAATCAATCTTGGAAAATTCTTCATTTCCTGTCAAGTAAAATACATAGGTCAGGGACTGAATTAAGACTTTTAAATATTTAATTTGTGGAGTGAGAAAAATCTATCAGAGAATTTGTTATTGGAAAAATTGCTGATCTGAATTTGGAAATTTGTTTGTATTCCTCAGAAGAGGGACTCAGAGAGAGTACATTTTGAGACTCCAGAAATAATTATTTACCTCCAAGTATAACTGCCTTACTCATTAAGTTGTACTCTAAGTAAACTGTGAATGTTGTGTTACATCTTTTCCACAGTAGGCTTTGGGAAGAAAGAGGAGAGATGCAAATAAAGGAAACATCTATTATTCTTTATTAAAAGAAGAGAAATGCCATGGGCTTTTTTACACATCTGTTTTATAATTCCTATCTAGGCCAGCCTAGAGATGTCCCAAATCTTTAGTCTCAATTAAATAACCAGATAGGATCATTCAAAACAAGGCAGATTTACTGGTGAATTGAGTTTTTTTTAAAATTAATTCTTACATATATATTTTTACTTGCCAAATGCAATGTGAAAGTCATAATTCTATAAATTATGCTTCTATTTCTTGAAAATATCAAATTTAAAGAGTAAAATTTCTTGATTATTTATTCTCATATTATGTGACAGAAGTGTTTTTCTCTTACACTTGGACTGGCTGGGTAATAGTTTCAGATATTACCTGTTTTTCCCCCTTATTTACATTTGTTTTCCCCTCTGCTTAAGGCAGCATATTTTCTGCCTTCTCTTTCCAAAACTCTTAGCTTCAGAGTGAGGAGAGGATAGACGGAAACAATAAAATGAGCTTAGGTTAGACCACAAAGCTTGGTATGGGTTCCAAATCTGGGAAGAATAATGACTTAGACTTGTCTAAGGTTGCTTTCAGTTTGGTTTACTACCAAACCAGGACAAACATTTAATGCAAAGGACAAACACAAGATTAGGATATAAGTGGGTGGATGTGACTATCCCAGGATGCCTACTTCCATGCAAAAGTGTTTCTTGGTTCAAGGTATTAGTGACTACATGGTGTGAAAATCTACCAGATGAAAGGAACTGAGAATTACGGACTCCATCCTTCAATTCTATTCCAGGCCATGGGTTATTGAGGGGGGCATGGTGGCACTCCAGTTCTCACACAAGGCTATGATATAAGAGGATTCTTTCTTGGCCACAGTTTGATAATTTCACGTTTTTTTTTTTTTAACTACATCATGAGGCCTACTTGTTTTTATTTAGAAGGCTTAACCATGGCTATCATAAAAGACTAAAAATATTTTCTTCCCAAGGAGGGGTAAGAGATCATTCACACACACACACACACACACACACACACACACACACACACAGAGAGAGAGAGAGAGAGAGAGAGAGAGAGAGAGAGAGAGGAAAAGAGAGACAGACATAGAGAGAAATCTGTGGGTTCTAGGCTTATACTCAGGACAGCTCCCAAGGAATATAACATGACTCAGAGAAAAATGGCTGTGTCAAGAAACTAGTTTGATAAAAATAAAGAGCCCTGTGTCTCAAAGAACAGCACAGATTGTCCAGCCAAGGAAACTATCATTAGAGTGAATAGACAACCTACAGAATGGGAGAAAATATTTGCATGCTATATATCCGATAAAGGGCTGATAACTAGAATCTATATTGAACTCAGGAAAATCAGCAAGAAAAAAATCAAATAATCCCATTAAAAAATGAGCAAAGGATATTAACAGAAACTTTTCAAAAGAAGATAGACTTATGGCCAACAAACATATAAAAAATGCTCAGCATCTCTAATCATCAGGGAAATGCAAATCAAAACCATAATGAATATCACTTAACTCTAGTGAGAATGGCTTTTCTCAAATTTTATTTATTTTTTTATTTCAGCATATTATGGGGGTACGAATGTTTAGGTTACATATATTGCCTTTGCCCCACCCAAGTCAGAGTTTCAACCGTGTCCATCCCCCAGATGGTGCACTCCACACCCATTAGGTGTGAATATACCCATCCCCTCTTCCCCACTTCCACCTGCCCAACACCCAATGAATGTTACTGCTGTATGTGCACATAAGTGTTGGTCAGTTAATACCAATTTGATGGTGAGTACATGTGGTGCTTGTTTTTCCATTCTTGTGACACTTCACTTAGTAGAATGAGTCCCAGCTTTATCCAGGATACTACAAGACATAAAGACATTCTATAAAAAAGACATCTGCATGAGAATGGCTTTTGTCAAAAAGTCCCAAAACAACAAATATTGGCATGAATCTGGAGAGATAGGAACACTCATACATTGCTGGTGGGACTGCAAACCAGTACAACCTCTATGGAAAGTAGGGAGATACCTCAAAGAACTAAAAGTAGAACTATTTGATCCAGCAATCCTACCACTGGGCATTTACCCAAAGGAAAAAAAGACATTCTATAAAAAAGACATACTTACTCGAATGTTTATAGTAGCACAATTCACAATTACAAAGAAGTGGAAACAACCCAAGTGCCCATCAATACATGAGTGGATTAACAAAATATGGTATATGTATACCATAGAGTACTACTTAGCCATAAAAATATGGTGAACTACCTCTTGTGTTATCCTGGATGGAGCTGGAGCCCATTCTTCTAAGCGAAGTATGACAAGAATGGAAAAACAAATACCACATGTATTCACCATTAAATTGGTACTAATCTATCAATACTAATGTACACATATGGAAGTCACATTCATAGGGTGTCAGGCAGGTGGTGGGGAGAGGGGATGAGTAAATTCACACCTAATGGGTGCAATGTGCACTGTCTGGGGTTTGGGCATGCTTGTAGCTCTGACTTGTGCAGTGCAAAGGCAATTTATGTAACCAAAGTGTTTGTACCCCTGTAATATTCTGAAATAAAAAACATAATAATAAATTAAATTAAATTAAGTTAAATTAAATTTAAAAAAAGAACAGCATGGATTATCTACATCCAGAAAGGCAAGTTAGCTAGATGACTGGAGTCTCAGTGCTAAGCATTGTGTAGGTACCCTGGAATACACAGCCTCAGCATAGCATGAGGTTCGATCTCAGAATCATGGCACAGAAGTCCAGGCAAGAGTAGAAGGGTATACTCAAGAAGGACACATGTTAATTTAACTTTTTACCTGTTCAAGAAAATAGAGGCTTAGAATCCAAAACTAAGTCACTGAAAATAAAATTTTACTGCTTTGACACCTGAATTTGTGGATCGAGTTTCATGTCTTATGCCCATTAATTTTATATTTTATTTGTGAAATTAATAGGTTTTGACCTTAAGAATCAACCTGTATTTGATCCTCTTCATTTTCTCCCCATTGACTGTTTAATTACTGTTTTATTTAATCTTCCTATCCTTGCTGCCATATCCTGTTTGTCATTGCCAAACAGGTTGTTATGAAGTGAATATTTGCATCTCTCCAAAATTTATGTGTTGAAATCTAATCTTCAATGTGATGGTGTAATATTTGGAGGTGAAGGCTTTGGAAAGTAATTAGATCATGCAAGTAGAGTCCTGTTGAATGGGATTTGTGCCCTTACAAGAGGCCAGAGAACTAGCTAGCTCTCTTTCTGCCATGTGAGGGTAGAAGACATTGTCAGTCTGCAACCTAGAAAAAAAACCTCCCGAGAACCTGATCATGCTGCCACCCTGATCTTGGACTTCTAGCTTCCAGAACTGTGAGAAATAAATATTTTCTGTTTAAGCTACTCGGTATATGGTAGTAGTTTTTTATAACAGCCTGAGCTCGCTAAGAAACAGGTTAAGTATAGCTCCTATTCCATCATTCAGACACATGATAATAATTAGTACGACTGAGCTCTTTTCTTACAATGAACAAAACTGAAAGCATTTTATGAAATTTATCTCTTGGTTTATTTTATAACATCAGAATTGATAATCTGTATATTAAATTTCCTTAGAAAAAATAAATGCATGCTATAAATATTGAGTCATTTAAAAAATAACATCCATTAGAATAGTAATCACTTGTTATCTTCAAAAAATGAGTAGCAAAACAAAATGGAGAAGTCGGAGCATTAGGCCTTTTCAGCCATATTGTGCCATACTGGAAAAAAACTTTCTTCTTTAGCAAGAGAAAGTGGATTTTTACTTTTTACTGGCAAGAACTGTATTGTGTAAATGTCATCTTAAAAATACATTGCATACATCAATGTCAAGGCTGTATTATTTTGTTCCATATGGAAGAGAATAAACTTCAAAAGAGTTACTTCATTACAGATTCTCCAAGATGACTTGCAGCTGTGCACATGGACCCTTAAAAACCTCTGTACAACTAGATATGGGTTATTTGAAATACTTTTATTGGCAATTATGCTACGAAATCCTTGCCATGATTGTAATAATTGTTTTCTAAGCTGCTTTAAAATATTTTTTCTTAAAAGCAATACAAAAATTCTCAAAATACTGATTTATAATTTTAAAGATATGTAAATACAGAAATATATATGTGTGTGGGAGGTGTGTGTGCATGTGTACGTATGTACAGTATTTAAATAAAAAATAATATTAGGATGATGCCAGGGATTAATTACTTTTATATTTCACATATTATGATAAGAGCTTTTATAGTTATATATATTAAACTTATATTTAATAGATTTTGATCCATTTCCTATCACTTAAATGTTAAAAACAATATTTTTCTGCTTTCCTATTGAATAAAATACAATACTAGAGACTACACACAAAATTTGAGTTTGAAAGTAAAAAAATAATGTAAAATTCCAGTGGTGAATGGCTTCAAGTTTTTATTTATCAATTTAGTAAAATGCTATATCTAAACTTAAAATTAAAATATCTGAACTAACTGTATTATTAGGCAAATATTTCTAATATTTAACTGCATTTTCAGATGAATTTTAAAAACTGTGTAAATTAACCTGGCTGAAAGGAAAGATGCATACAATGTATAGATCTCTCTTTATCAAATAAATTTGGAGAATTATCATAAGTTAGGGGCAATTTCTATTGGGGCGAAATGGGGTGACTATGTTTTTAACCAAGGATACGTATGTATATATTCTCATTTGTATATGTCTAAATTTAGTGTCTTGAATTTTTCCAGAATTGTTCTATTTTAAAATATTATCTTCCTTTGTGCCCACAAGTTTATTCATACGTGTCAACCAATTTGTCTCAATTTTTAGGTTAGAAAAATGGTCACCACAAGCATACAACCTCCAGGTAAAATTTGAGCCATCATCTTTCCTATTACTGCACATGTGGTTAATACCTAGAATACAAATTAGATCCCAGACACTCCCAAAGTGAAGACTGTCACAGAAAAGACACATAAGGTCGAGTAAACATTTGATGCTAGGGTCACGAGAACATGCTGCGCACCAGAGAGCAGAGAATCAATCATTGCTTTGCAGACGTGAATCTGGATCTAATCCAAACCTGGGCAAACTAAGAGGATATCACATGGAGAGATATTTTAGGAAGATTTTAATCCAAGAGCATGTATAAGTAAGCATACAATTTGCATTTTGATTTTTAAAAGGAACTCTTTAGACACAGATTTCAAAGTAGCCCAATGGCAATACAATGTTTTTGTCACTATGAAAAATGATCTTGTTTAACATGAAACGAAAATTTCCAGGTAAACAAAGCCCACTTAAGATAAAGCTAATGAGGCATTTAGTGAAGAAGAGAATGTGTGAAAATCATAAAAAGCTGGAAAGAAAATGCCTTTTATTCTTACAGTTTAGAATACTCATGGTAATATGTAATATTGCAAGGATTAGCTTCCTAAGTGCCTTCCATTATCATCTCCTATTGTGTGTGTGTCCTCAGACACACAGCATGCATCGCAGAGTAAATTACTGGTGGAAGAGTGGAAACAAACAAACGAGACATAATACTCTGCTTTGGAAAATGATATCCAGAATCTATATACAGACTCTTAGAAAATAGGTTTTATTCAAACATGAAAGATATTCTGAAAAAATGCTTACAGTAATTAAGAAACTTTCAGTTTTTTGAAGCTTAGAGCACATCTCCAAAAGGTAAGTAATTGCAGATCTTTAATAATTACAGTACTTTACTTTTTAAGTTATCTCTCTAAAATGCAGAGATATGCTATTAAGGCATCTATGAGATATGAGAAAAAATTAGAATCGTCTTCATTTAAGGATTCCATGCAAGAGAAAAAAAACCCTGCTTAGTGCGCATATATGAAATGCTACCAATCAAAATGTTCTAAAAATTGGAGAGGATAAAAATAAGTTTCAAATACACAGTGGCCTTTACCCCAAAGCCAAGCTCCAGTGCTGAGTTGGCTATATAGAGACTAATGAAAATAAAATTACTATTAGAGAAAATGGCCTAAAATAATACAAAGTCACAATCCTTCCTTGGAGCCTGAGTCACTAAAACAGTGAAATTCATAGTTGTTTAGCACACTGTGCTTGTTTGGGGTTGGTTGCATGAAAACTGACTTACAAAATTTCCCAAGATATGAAAACAAAGCACTCATATGGCTTTAAATATCAGTGGGACTAGAAATGATGTGTCTTCAGATTTTAAATAAGCATACTATGCACACCTAAAGACCAGATTTGTAAACATTACGCTACCAACTACATAGGAGAGAAAAGAGGAAAGGTGACTGCTTCATTCTATGTTTATTATTTTTGTCAATATTTTTCAAAAAACTAGTAGACAATCTTTTATTGGTTTATGGTGCATTATGATGAATGTTCCAATTATATTATATAAACATAAAAAGATGCCAAATTAAGGTAGAATGTACATCCAGGACTGTTAAAGAGCTTTTGCATTGAGATGTGGTTTACTGACGAGAAATTGATGATTCATTATATATAAAAAAACTTTCAATACTTCAGTAAATAACTCAATGTTCAGGAAAGCCCATTTAATACTAAATTTCATTTTATACAGAGCAGTGCTATGGTAAAATTATGGGTATATATTAAATAAAATTAAACGTCAATGTAGCTTCTAATAATGAGATAAACTTAGGTAATAAAATGTGTCACAAAAATCTATAAATTTTCCACCATTGCTTGTTTGTTGAGGATGGATTAACAGTATCCTACATTTACGTATTTGGTATAATTTTATCAAATTTTCCTTACAAAAATCCTTTAAAATATAGATTATAATTTGTGTTTTATAGATTATAGGTTTCTGAAAACCTGCAGGATCTCTTGCAGAACGAACAAAAGGAAATAGTATGCATTGAATGGTAGAAAAAGACATCAGGTTTTAGGATAGTGACAACAATCCAAGGAATAGAATGGCTATTTACAGATGCCTCATTGCTAACAATAGAAGTCTACACATAGTTCAAAACTCTTTGTGACATTTTTAAGTGAAGATAACGTTCATTTCTGTTTATCGGCTATGCCTGTGCCAGCCACCTAATTTGTGCTTTATATCGTAAACGGATCCTATGTCCTATAGCTGCAGGCTCATTCCAGACACATTATGCTCCTGACAATTCCTTGAACCTGCCAAGGCTTAATGCTTCTGCCTGTGCTGTTTATACTGCCTCAGACACCATTTCACAGATATCCAAGGGACTTGCTACATAATTACTTCATGTGTCTCTTCCCTTTCCTGACCGTCAATATAACATGGAACTCAACAGCATCCCCTACTGTACCTTAATTTTCTTTTACATTCTACCAATCACCTCATAATGCCGCCCCAAGCACTCACATAGATTTGTTTACATGTTCACAGTCTGCTGCTTTCCCTCAAAGGATATTATGTACACTATTGTATTCCCTGAGTCTAGAACAGGGGTGGGGAACTTTTCCATGTTGGAAGTCCACATTAATGTAGCTGTAATCAAATAAGGCTGCATTCAAAAAACTTCAATTACATATACTTAAAAATGTGCATTATTTTGTAAAAAAATCTAGGTATTATGTAATCAATAATGTCAAAAAATGAAAACTATCTGTTAATTTTAAAGTTAACTAACCTTTTAATGACTGGCAGCCTGGTGCTTTGTCCTCAGAAAGCTCCCAGTTCACTGGCAGCAGCAGCTTTTGGTCTCGTGAGGGTAGGAGGGCTCTCCAGCAACCTGCGAGCCCACTAAGTGCCAGAGATGTGAGTGAGGGAGAAAAAAACCACTCCACCTACCCTTCTTGCTGGACTTCAAGCCTCTCAGGGGTTGATCTCTGCTGATACCTTGCTCCTTCTTGTTCTGCTCCACAACTTCTTCCTGTGGAATCTCTGGTAGGTTCTGGCACATTTCACTTGGAATTACACCTAATCTATGTTTGTTTGCTTGTTTTTTCTTTTTCATCTAAAACTTTCCCTTCTTTCTGAGATAATCTGGAAGGTGGTGTCTCTGATCCACCATATTCACAGTTGATATTTTATATTTCTACAGTGTCAGTTGTAGTTTTTGATTGCGGTTATGGTTCTTTGAGTCCCCTCTTCTCTATTTCTGGTTGATCTGACTAGTGGTCTATTGATTTTGTTTATCTTTTCAAAGAACCAACTTTGTGTTTCATTGATCTTTTGTTTTAATGGTTTCCATTTTGCTTAGTTGTGTTCTGAAGTTTGTTATTTCTCTTCTTCTGTTCATTTTGGTTTGGGTTTGTTTTTCTTTCTTTAGGTCCTTGAGATGTGACATTAGATTGCTAATTTGTGATCTTTCTGTTTTTTTGATGTAGGCATTTAAGGCTATAAACTTTCCCCTTACAACTGCTTTTACTATATCCCATAGATTTTTTGAAATCTTGTATCACCTTAGTCATTCAGTTCAAGGAATCTTTTGATTCCGATCTTAATATTGTCATTAATCCAAGGATCATAGCAGGTGTTTAATTTCCATGATTTTGTGGAGATTTGGGTGCTTCGCTTGGAATTGATTTCTGATTTTATTCCACTGTGGAATGGGGGGATACATCATCTTATTTTGATTTTTTAATATGCTGAGGCTTGTTTTGTGGCCCCAAGATGTAATCAGTCTTGAAAAATGTTCCATACGCTGTTGAGAAAAATGTATTTTCAGTAGTTTTGAGGTAGAATGTTCTGTAAATGTCGGTTAAGTCCATTTGTTCTAGAGCTCCATTTAAGAACAGTGTTTCTTTATTTATTTTTGCTTCAATGATCTGTCCAGTTCTGTCAGTAGGGTGTTGAAATCCTCAGCAATTAAGGTGCTACTGTTTATTTCTTTGCTTAGATTTAAATCAATTTGCCTTATAAAATTGGGAACTCCTGTGTTAGGTGCCTATATATTTAGGATCGTTATGTCTTGTTGTTGAATTGCTCCCTTTACCATTGCATACTGACCATTTTGTCTTTTTTTTACCAGTGTTGATTTGAAGCATATTTTATCTGATATGGGAATGACTACACCTGCTCGATTTTGGTTTCCATTTGCATGGAATATTTTTTCCCATACCTTTATCTTGAGTCTGTGAGAGTTCTTGTGCTTTAGATGTGTTTCTAGAAGACAGAAAATATTTATTGGGGTTGCGTTTTTTCATCCATTCAGCCAGTCTACGTGTTTTAAGTGGGACATTCAGACTCTTCATTTTGAGTGTTAGTGTTGCTATGTGGGATTCTGTTCTGTTCATCATGTTGGCTGATACCTTATTGTTTTGTTTTCATTCTTGTGCTGTTGTTTTACAAGAGTTGTGAGCTTTAACTTTTGGGGGTTTTTACACTGGTGGGTATCTATTATGCTGTGTCATGTGTAATGCACTTTTGAGCATTTCCTGTAGGGCAGATCTAGTAGTGACAAATTCCCTTAGTGTTCGTGTGCCTGGAAAAGTGTTTATTTCTCCATCATTTATGAAACTTAGTTTTACAGGATACAAAATTCTTGGCTGACAGTTGTTCTGTTTAAGAAAACTAAAACTGGGGCCTCAATCCCTTCTGGCTTATAAGGTTTCTGCTGAGAAGTCTGCTGTTAACCTGATGAGTTTTCCATTGTAGGTTAGTTATTGCTTTTATCTTGTAGCTTGTAGAATTTTCTCCCTCATTTTGACCCTGGCCAGACTGATGACTCTGTGTCTTGGAGATGGCCTCTTATGAAGCTTCTTGGAGTTCAATGACCATCTTGTATCTGGATATTTGAATCTCCAGCAATACCAATGAAGCGCTCCTCAGTAATTCCCTCAAATAGGTTTTCCATGCTTTTTGCTTTTCCTTCTTCTCCCTCCAGGATACCTACAATTCGTATATTGATGCATTTCACATAGTCCCATGTTTCTCTGCATGATTGTTCATTCTTTTGTTTTTTTTTCTTTTTTCTGCATCTTTGACTGACTGAGTTAGTTTGAAAGCCTTGTCCTGAAGCTTTGAGATTCTTTCTTCTGCTAGGTCTTGCCTATTGTTGAAGCTTTCTGCTGTATTTTGTAATTCCCTAAATGACTCCTTTATTTCTTTAAGTTATGTCCTTTCTTATGTTGTCTATCTCCTTAGTGAGTTTTTCATATTTTTTGTTCATGTTTTGAAATATTTTTTCATTTCTTTGTGTTGATTTTCAACTTTCTCTTCACTCCTATTCATGTTGTTTGCCATCCATATTCTGTATTCCATTTCTGACATTTTGACAATTTCCTTTTGCTGAGGTCTGTTGCTGTGGATCTATTGTGATCCTTCGAGGGTGTCAAAGTACCTTGTATTTTCATGTTACCAGAATTCCGTTGCTGGTTTCTTCTTATCTTCTCTCAGCTCGTGGCTGAAAGGTTTGCCATGCACCTGATCTCCTTTGCTGGGAATGCTCCTACTTAGAAGGAGGAGAGGTCCCTAGATATTGCTTTTGTGTCCTACTCTGGAGGATTGACCTGGCAGGAGAGGGAAGATACACTGAGAATCTGTAATGTTGCTGTTCTCCTGAGTCTTCCCATTCCCCTGTGGTTGTCACAGTCCACACTGGTGCTGGGGGATAATGGGTTGGATTTGTGGGTTGATCTCCAAGCTACTGTTGGCAGCTCTCAAAGGGGGCTAGGCAAGTTCCTCGCCATGTAGCAGGTGGCATGACTTTGGCCAGCACCTGGGTAGGTTGCTAGACCTTGGCAGGAGCCCAGACACATCATGGGACTGCATCTAACAGTGGGATAGGTTAGTGCCTGAGCAGGTTGTGGGATCTTGGCAGGAGCCTGTATGGGTTGCAACACTTGGGCAGATGCTCAGACAGGTCACAGGACTTTGACAGGTACCTGGATGGTTGTGGGACCTCAGCCAGTGCCTGGGCAGGTTGCAGGAGCTTAGTGGGTACTTAGGCATACCACAAAATCTCAGCTGGTCTCAGGGCTGGCCATAGGACCTTGTTGGTCACCTGGGCATGTTGTGGGACCTTGGTGGGCAGCTGTGTGCATCATGGGTCTGCATGTGGTGGTGGGTCATGTCATAAGACCTTGGTGGGTGCCTGGAAGGATCAAGGGGCCTTGACCAGTGCCTGCATGGGTCACAGGATAGTGGCTGGAAGCAAAGAGGCTCATTGGGCTGCAGCAGCTAGGCCACCTACAGCTGGCAGGGTTGGGGAAGTGTGCAGCACCTCATCACGGAGTTGTGGTGGCTGCAGCTCTCACTCTGCCCATGTCTGACTGTGGCAGCTGTTGCAGTGCTACTCAGGTGTTAGTGGCAGTGCTATCCAGACGGCAAGATGGTGGAAGAAGATGCTGAGGGCCTGCAGGCACCTGCTCTGCTAGGATCCCTAGGAGGCAGCTGGTAGGGAGGTTCAAGGGGTGCCTGGCACCAAGTCACAGTACATGTTATAGTGCCTGCCTTCCCTGCTCCCTCCCTGGCCTGCAGGGGTATGGGGAGGCAGCTTCAGTGGAGCCAACAACCCCCCTGCAGAATGGGCACTCTGGGGCTGAGGGCACAGAGTGGCATCTGTTGCCGCAACCTGAGACCCAAAGCTGGTGGGACCCCACTGTGCCTGCTCTCCAGTGCAATCTTGCTGTACAGTCTCTAAGCAGCTCCCTGATCAGTTAGGAGGCTGCAATCTCGGATTTCTGTGTCCTCTGGGAAAGTGCAGAGCTCTGGGGATCTCTCGCCTAACCCTATCCCATGTGTGGACGATTCCCCCAGGTATCTTCATCTTGCCAAGAGGATCATCCCGCCTCTCTCTCTCCTGCATTAGGTGTCTCCAGTCACTTCTCTGATTATTCACAATGCTCTCTCCAAGACAGTCCGTCCGCAAATGAACCTCTACCCACAGGCTTTGATCCTCTCCTTGAGAATAGCGACTGCAGGCTGCTTCCAGCTCACCATCTTATCCCGCCCCCACCAATGGCTACTTATTAATGTTCATGCTGATGAAGGATAATGGTGATGAAGCCCTTTAAAATTGTTCACTTTATGAGACGTTTCATTTTTCCCCAGAGAGTAGAGAAAGACTGCCAAGTTGTAGTTTAGGGAAGATGTATAAAGTACCTTCACAACTATGGGAAAATAAACTATTCTTTAGTAGTCAGAACTTGCCCTCCTTAATAGTTGTAGAGGAAATGTTATTAATAATTTGCCAATCTCTGTATTTTTTGTATCTCTACTTTTTACAGACTATATATGAGTATAAAACAACAAGAGTTGTGTTATTTGGACCAGTGATAAAATTATCCTCTTCTTAAAACAAGAAAGAGTTTAAATGTATTAGCTACTGTTTGGAAAGTTGAACATTACTACCCAATCACAAAAGTGTAATAATAAATTCACAATCCTCATCTATAAAGTGAACAGGAGCATAGTATAACTTGACCTGCCTCAACAAGATATTTTTTGAATTACAAAAATGTGAAACAGTACAGTATAATGAAGTCATTTAGGCATAGTCTCGTCAAAATACCCTGGTTAATTACATAAATTCACTTTTTTGATTAGATGTTGAATTAATGTGGGCAGCAGATATCCCTTCTGTCTTATTTTTTATTGTTTGAGTTTTTTACTTTGGTTTTTGCTACAAGTATTATATTGCTTTAAATCTTTTCTAACTTGATAACTGGGCTAAGGGAACATTCTACACTGAACAAATGGAAAATTTGTGTAAGATTATCAATGTACTCAGCGTCTTCCTGCTTTTAGGAGAAACTTCACACTTCCTTTTTATTCTCTGCCCTATACCCTGTGAGAAATCTTTGCACTAGGTGAGTCCCCACCATGGAATTTATTTCCTGTCACAGCCCATGATATTGGCTATCATTTTTGAAAGCTACCTTTACCAAATGAGAGAATAAACCCATCCATAGATTGGAATCACTTTTCTCTTTGTATTCCTCTTTTCCAATCATAAAGGTCATTCAAAGTGTGTCTCCAGAAATTTAAAAAAAAAAAAAATCCTACCTTCATTTCTGCATTGCCAATATCTTGTATTTTTTAGTGCTCAATAAATCTGTGCTGAATAAATGAATGATAGAATAAGCGAGTGAATAAATAAAAGTGATAAAATTTGTAGCCTCCTGCCTATTTATTGGATGACATAATTTGGGATGATGTTATACTCACAGGAGTTTAGAGGAAGCAGCACTCTAAGGGGAAAGGGGGCTATAACATACCTTCCTAAACAACGTAAACAACGGAGAAGTTTATTGAACATGAGACTTCTTAGCAACTTTAAATTATACCACAGGGAGCATTTAACTGAATAGGCTGTATGTTCGTTTTGCCCACGACAACTATAATACTTAAAACTAGATTATTATCCTATTTCAAATATTGCAAACACAGAATGACATATTTTTAAATAGATTTCTTTCCAGAAGACAGATTTTCTCCTCCTCTTTCTAATTTGCTATGCAACAAATATTAAACCATTTCCATTAACATGTGTCCCCTCCCTCATTTTGGAGAAATAATGTAAGGTGGAAAAGCCATGCTAGTCATCTGCAAAAAGAGTTTAGAAGGGTAACAATCAAAAAACAAAAAGAGAAAATAGAGAACCAATTTAAAGTATTACAAAATATTAAAAATTTCTTTTACAGTGTTAAATTTAGGAGTATCACATAATGATCAAGTTTCAGCTCTGCAACAGCTTTCTGTCCATACTCCAGATCAGAATCCTGATTCTGCTACTAACTAGAGGTGCGAACCTGAGCATGTCGTTTCACCTCAGCTTTTCACCTGTCATTTGGGTTCACAACCATGCAGTTTATTCCCAGGGATAATTCCTGTTGAGTGTTCAGAATAGCACCTGCATATAATACATGTTCGACAGCAAATTTAGTAGTACTATTAATAAAATAGTTATTGTCTATAGAATAGAAACTCTAGCCTTTGGGTAGACAAGAGGTACACGTTTCTAACTAAACAATAATGATTGATTTTTCAGCTATGACCAAGGGTAATGGCAAAAGCACACGAAAAGTAGATTGTGTCCTAACGGTGACATGTAAGATGAGGAAGCTCTTAAAATGCTAGTAAGAAAGTGAAACTATCAAATAAACAAGGACCTATCCCAGAAATTTTCTGCTGCCATACACCTCATGCACCTCTACCACACTCCACACACCACGCACCTCTACCTTTTGGTAGAGGTTCTTGACAAACATTTCTGCCTTGTATCATTTTCCAATCCCACTGGCCCAAATCCAGCCAGAGCCTATATTCATTTCATGCTAGATTATAAAAATATCCTTTAAAGTGGTCTTCTGTCTCCAGACTCTGGCCATCTAATCTATTATGCTTATCAATTTTCAAATGAATTTTCAGAAAGCAATGTTTTGGTAGAGTCAGTTTCAGGCTCCAAAGCCTTTATTGTTTCTCTATTGCCTATAGAATAAAGCTCAAGTTCTTTAACTCTCACTCAATGATTGCTATACTTAGTCCCAATCTCTACTTCTAAATTTTATTTTTACTTAATATCCTGCATAAAACATAATTTACAGCCAATGTGAAATTCTCCAGATAACTTGTCATTGCATGCATCACATATCATACTACACACTACCTTATATATAACGTATGTCTAGTCATTTAGGTTATGTATCCCGTATACTTCTTGAGTTGTCAAATATATTGGTAAATATTTGAATCCTGTAAAACATCTAATGATTCTTTGTGTAAAATTGCTTAATCAGTATTTTTTATACAATGGTAAATGCTACTTCCCAACCTCAGGTTGGGAAGTCACTGAATCGGAGATTACAGCCAGTTTAGACAAAAATAAGTCACCCTACAAGCCTCCCTAACTGGCTTCCCTACTTCCACATCCACTCTGCTGCCTTCCATGTTGCTCATTGCTTCCATGTTGATTGTCTGCAAGCTCTACTCAGAATATTCTGCAATGGTTTCTCATTGCAACATCAAAAAAATCTAAACTCTTTTACAAAATACCCAAAGTTCATAGATTCTGACCTTTATCTACCTTAACACATGTTTTACAATTTATCTTTCTACTCTACGAACCTATACTACTTGCAGTTTTGAAAAACATACAGTATTTAATGAGTACTTGTCATTAAATTGTGGCAGACCCTAGGGTGACCCCAATAATTCTCAACATCTGGGGATCACATCTTTGCACAATCCCTTCCCCTACAGTGTGGGTGGAACCTATGATTTCCTTTTAACCAATAGAATATGGTGAAGGTGTTGGGAGGCCACTCTCCCATGATACCTGGCATGTTATAGGTAAAGGTAAAGTGATTTTGCATTTGTAATTAAGGTCCCGTATCATTGATTTTGAGTTAATAAAAAAGGGGATTATCCCAGCTAGACATAACCTAATCAGCTGAAAGCCCTTAAAAATGAAAAGTTTTCCTGCTGGCCTTGCAGAAGCAACATTCATGTTTGAAATGCCCATGGACAGAGATTTGTGGAAGGGAGATGTGAGTGGCTTCTAGGACCGATGGCATTCTCCAGCCTCCAGCCAGTAACAAGCCAGGGCATCAACCACTCAACCACGAGGGAATCAATTCTCTCAACAGCTAAACGAGCTTGGAAGCTGATTCTTCCTTGGTTGAGCTTCCAGATGAGAACACAGATCAGGCCAATACCTTGATTACAGCCATGTGAGACCCTGAGTAGAGAACTCAGCTAAGTATGTCCAGATTCCTGAAACATGGAACCTATGAGATAATTAATGTGTGTTGTTTTAGGCCACTAAATTAGTAGTACTTTGTTATGCAGCAATAGATAACTAATAAATCATACTACTGTCTTTGCCTATAATATATTTCTATAGTACTTTCTACTCAGTTCTACATCCTACTAAAATAATCCTTTAGCAATAAACCTAAATATTACCTCCTCCATGAATCATTTTCTGATTTATTATCTTTGGTGATTTTACCTGTTCTTGTCCTCTCAGAGTATTTTCTACGTATCTTTCTTAATACTAATCATACTATATTAAAATTTGATTTTACATATCTGTTTCTCTCTATGAACAAGGACCTCCTTGGAAGGAGACTAAACAAACACTCAATATATGCATTTGAATACATAATATAATAAATAAGTATTAAATTAGGTGACATAACGTCATTTGGTAAGTTTATCAGCAATATTTTATGGGTTCTTATTGTACATCAAACTGTCTGCTTGGACCTTAGAATTATTTTCTTAAAAAATGGATATAGAATTCTTATAAAAGAATAGACCACAGAAGTTGGGAAAGTAGTAAAATTCAGGGAGAAGAGATAAGGTTTCATCTTAAAAGGATGATTTTTTTTAAAAAAGGATAGTTGGTGTGAACAATACTAGTTTGAAGAAGTGATTTGATGCTGATGAGAATGACTTCAAAATTTTACAGTTACTCTGAAAAGAAATGAGATGAATTACAATGAAAAAAATGGAGTAGAAGAAAAATAGTTGCTTATATCTTGAGCTCTGACACAGTATGAACAATGATAGTTTCATAGTGTCTGGTCTATGACATATGAAATAAGATTCAAAACCCACATAACAGATGGTTAGATTAAAGGGGGAGATAATATGCATTGAAAGATTAAGCTAAGTATAAAAAGCCTGATATGCATACACTAAAAAGAGGGGTGTGACTGCATTTATACATATCTACTATGTCACAGAGAAAGAGGACAAACGTTTGGCCTTTTCTATTGCTGGCAAGGCTTTCAGAGATAGAGAGGACTTTTGATAAGCCACATAAAACAGAATGTCATCATAATGCAAAGAATTCCCTTTAATCAAAGGAAGATTTTGTTGTAGCTCATAATATAGTCAGTCACGTAAAATGTAAAGTATCTAGAACTAATGTAATATTGGTAGAGTTATCCCCCATAGTACTGTCATGCAGCCTATACAGTGATTTTCCTTCAACTCAAGGATTTAATTTCATTTATAGGAAAGAATGAAAAAACACCTTCAGCAACAGCATGTTCAAAGTCTTCATGTTGCATCTTATTTCTGGTTATAGAAACTCACGTACGCTTAGATTGCTTTGATAGCCATAAAACTGTAATTCAGATGAGTTATCAACACATGTATTTTTTCAGAGTGATTATTTTTGTTCATAATTATACAGCTAGTAAGTAGCAAAGCTAAACCTACCTCTCCAGGGTGGGCTCTGAGATCTTTTACATCATTGCCATTGAGCACATGCCAATCAACTAACATACCAGCTCGCCCCCACCCCTTCTTATGAGGTAGTGATAACAACTGCATAAGCATCTTCTATTATTTTTGCCTGTTTATGTATTGTTATTGCACTCCTCATGATTTAAAATCAGTAAGAAAAGGTAATAGAGAGAGCTAGTTATTAATATTAATACATTATTAATGTTCCTAAAGTCTTATCAAAATGGCAAAAGTTTAATAACTATATCTGAAAAATCTGTGGCTGGATGGCCACTTCCCTGGTATCTGAAAAGTTGGACACGGAGCTGGGCTATTCTCTGAAACAAAGGCCTAAGCATCGTGTAAAATCTTTGGGAGAAGCATCGGGCAATTTGTCAACCCTTAATGTCCAGGAAGTTTCTATTAAAAAAGTCTAAGGAAAATGAAGAAAGTCGAAAGAAATCTGTTTTAAGGGATTCCTTGGCTTGCCACAATTAGCTCTTTTAAACCTGTGGATATATCACTTATAACTCCTGAGTCTCAATTTCCTCACTTGTAAAATTGGATTAATTATTCCTGCCTTGCTTATATCACAGAAAAATTGTGAAAATACAATATAATAATATGGATAATACTTATTTGAAAACTACAATATTCTTTAGAAATATATGCTACCATTTTCCACCATATATACTCATAGAAGTCATTCTTAAATATTTGAGTTACTCAGCAAAACTTCTTGAATCACGCAAAGAAAAAGGAAATTGTTAAAACTCTTTCTTGTGATTATTAACATAGACTATTCTATTTTATGCTTTATGAAATATTAATTTCATTTATCCTTGAAAGAATCAGGATTAATCAATATCAAAGAAAAAATATGAAGCTAATGTCTATGGTTGTATTTCTTCATATGTAGGACCAGATGGCCTACACTTAACTGGTTGATAAAGCACAGATATTACTTTTTAAAAATTTCTTTTAAGTATTTTAAAATTAAATATATATATAATTATATACATATTTTAATAACATTGTTAAATATGTAAATATGTATTAAATACATAAAGAATACATATACATAGATATATATATATAGAGAGAGAGAGATTTGTAGCACCAAAACAGTTCATGAATGACTTTTCCTAGGATTGTGTTATCTATGGCTATATAAAGATTTCAGTCAATACTATATACTGCTTGTTTTCATGTCCATACCTATTAATCATTTGATAGCTTTTGACAAGTGGATGCTAGAGAGTGACTTGCCCATTAATTACTGCTATTTCATTAATTCCATTATTTACAATTAGTGCCTGTAGTTACAAACACCTTAGTTATTCCATTTAATTATATATTCCATAATAATATGAATTTAAAGTTTCTTAACTATATAGTTCTTACTAGAATCTAGGCACAGAGATTGTCATATTTAAAGCACAAACAACATAATGGATATTCCCCTTTTAACCAGAGTGAAACATGCTAAAAAGTATACTGACAGAGAGAGATATAACTAGTCATTCTAACTTAAGATTTCAAGAAATAAGACATAACTGAATTTGGCCATAAATAACTTGCCTATATTTAAAAAATAATTAAATAAAATGCATTCAATTTTTTTCTTAAAAAGCATGTGAATGACTATATTATAGATATGTTAAATGTGCCCTTTCTTAAGAATAGGTGGAGTTGGAGTGGTATAAAGGAGAGAGCATTGGATATGCAATTTTACATAAAAATGTATAAAACTTTTTGGGTTTCAATTTTCCTTTATATTCAGTGTGATATTTGAACTTAACTCCTTTCCAGCTTTAAAATTAAAATTAAAAAATGCTAATTATATATCTAAGCTTTTTTAGAAACTCAAACACACTTGCAATTAAAAAGTGTATTCTGAGTCTCTAATCCTGATCTTAAATAAGATTTTTTTTTATTTCCAAAGTAATTTTGAATTACAAGAAATGTTAGCAAATATTTATTAATGAAAGGTAGGTGTATTGCCCACGCAGTACCTACTCTTATGGGGGAGATTTACCTACAAAACAGATTTGGAGACTGATATTCAAAAAGCTATAGTCTAATAGAGAAATAACATATACACATAAATGTCAACATCACAAATTAAAAGAAGTATATGCTATAAGAAATAAAAATATTTCAATTTAGTAAGGAAATATGTATTCACTTGTTCATTTATTCATTGAACAAATACTCATTATATGCTTACTGCATGGAAAAAGACTCAAAAACTTATATTTAGTAATAGAAATGTAATTAGGAAACTATTTTATCTTCATTAAGAAAGAAATTTTTGACATTAGTTGTTTTGTTGTGAAATACATTTATATAATTATCATATTTTCTTCTGGTAATCAGTCTTTCAGCTAATATTTTATTGGGCACATTTCTTATTCCATGATCTATTTTAATAGGCAAAGTAATCACCTTGCAAAGATGTCCATGCCCTAATGCCAGGAACCTGGGAATATTTTTATTCAATGGCAAGAGGGATTTCTGCAGATGTTATTAAGGCTAAGAACCTTGAGATAGGGAGATTATCCTGGGTTATGTGGGTGGGACCAATCTAATCAGTAAAGTTCTTAAAAGTAGAAAAGAGCCAGAAAAGTAGGTCAAAGACATGTGAGATAAGATCTCAACCTGCCTTTGCTTGCTTTGAAGATGGAGAAAGGGGATCATGAACCCAGGAATGTGATAGCCTCCAGAAGCTTCAAGTGACCCTTAGTTTACAGTCAGCAAGAAAAGAGGGGCCACGAGGAACTTACTTTACCAACAACTTGAATAAGCAAAGAGAGAGTTTCCAGAAAGGAACACAGCTGCTGACAACTTGATTTTAGCCCCATGAAACCTGTTCCAGACTTTTCCCTGACAGAACTGTAAGATATTAAGTTTGTGTTGTTTTAAGCCAACGGGTTTGTGGCAATTTGTTATGTCAACAATACAAAACTAACACAATTATGTTAGAGTGCATATACAATTAAGAACAGAACATGTTATCTACCCTTGAAGACTTCACAGTCTTTTTTTTTTTTCTTGTTCTTTTTAGGACTTCACAGTCTTGCAGTTACTAGGTAATGATGGTCATTGGCCGCTTTAAAAAACTGGCTCTGTTAACCATTGGTGCTGTTCGGAGATGTGTTTCTCTTTCTAGGCACAGAGTAAAATTGAATGTCTGACTCCTTGAGGAAGGCCCAGCCATGTGACTTGATTTGATCAATGGAATGTGAGCAGAAAAGACACAAGTTATGCCCAGGTAACGCTTTCAGAGTCAGAAATTTATTTGCTGTAACTGTTTCTGTCTTTTACTAAGACTAGAAATGTTCCAGATTTATCTGAATCTTTGATGAGACCAAGCTAAAGCAGAGATCCCTACTAAACAGAGACACAGGAAGTATGAGCAATCAAAAAACTTGTTTGTGTTAAGTCATTAAGTTTGGAATTAGTTTATTTCCATAGTGTAACCATGCTAGTTTATACCGACTGATTTACTGACCAAATTAAAAGGATTAAAAAATGTTCTCTTGGTGTTCTGGACTGAATGACAGATAGGCAAGTCCTCTCAGCTTCATGATTCATAAGCAGCTTAGATTCAGAAGCAGCAGCAGATAATACAATTCTTTTCGTCTGTTATGCAAAATTACATGTAAATATAACATTATAGACAAATTAGATACAGTTATAAAAAAATCAAGCCAAAAAACAGTTCTGCTTCCAGCAATAGTAAACCAGATTAAGACCAACTCTACTACTGAGAATAAGTAGAAAATCTGAACGTTAAAAAATCAGTGTGAAGGAATCAGGGAGCTACTAAGGAAGTGAAAATATGCAGAACCAAAATTTGGGAGAGGAAGAAAGCCAGACAAGTGAGTTTGAATGACTCAGCTTTCCCATCAAAATCATTGCAGCAATTTCAGGGCTGTTCAGAGATTTTCTCTATCTTACTGGATTTATTGATAAAAATTGGTGTTTGGGGCTTGCTAAGCAAGTGGCCCTGGAAAGTGCCTCAGTATCTAATTGGGACTTCGAGGAGCCATACTTTATCAGTATACAAAAACTGACACTAGCCAAGTCCTGATAGTATTTGAAACCCAGCTTTAAATAATCTCACTTCCTGGCTGGGCGAGGTGGCTCACGCCTGTAATCCTAGCATTCTGGGAGGCTAAAGCAGGAGGATCTCTTGAGGTCAGGAGTCCAAGACCAGCCTGAGGAAGAGTGAGACCCCTATCTCTACTAAAATTAGAAAAAATTAGGCAATCAACTAAAAACAGAGACAAAAAATTAGCTGGGTGTGGTGGCGAATGCCTGTAGTACTAGCTACTAGGGAGGCTGAGACAGGAGGATTGCTTGAGCCCAGGAGTTTGAGGTTGCTTTGAGGTAGGCTGACGTTGCAGCACTTACATTAGCCCAGGCAACAAAGTGAGACTCTGTCTCAAAAAAAAAAAAAAAAAAAAGTAAAAATAATAATAATCATCATCATCATCTCAATTCCTGATTGAATTTAGGTGACCTGAACCTAGCTTAGTTGTCTGACAGCAGCAAAATAAATCCTTTCAGGAGGAACGGATCATCGTTCATTACCTGAATTGACCTCTACCATTTTTCGTATACAATCTCCAACTTTCAGTTAACAATAACCATGCATATAGCAAGGCAAGACTTGATGCAAAAAAAAGAAAAAAAGAAAAGAAAAAAATGAAGACAATTCAGTGGGTGGATTTAACAGCAAATTACACACACACAGCCAAAATGAGAACTCAAATAATGAAACATAGGGTGAAGATTGAAATATTGAGAGAACGAAGATAGAATGTACAGAGGAAAAGGAGAACATAAACACAAACAGGCAGGGTGAAAAGGTCAAATATAAGCCTTTGGAGTCCTAAAATGAGAAGAGAAATAAGGAGGCAGGGCAATATTTAAAGAGATAAAAAGACATAGACTCAAGAATCATTACAAGAATAAACATGAAGAAAATACACTTAGCATATTCTAGTAACAATGCAGAAAACCAAATACACAGGGAAAATTCTTGTAGCTAGAAAAAAGACACTTTGTATTTAAAAAAAAACAGTAATAAGATCGACAGCTAATTTTTTAATAGTGAGAGTGGAAGCTAGAAAACTATGAACTGATATCTTCAAAGTACTGAATTTTTTTTTTTTTTAATGGAGGCAAAATAAAGACATTTTTAGACCAGCAAAACTTAAAAAGAATTTGTCACCACTAGTCCTCCTCTAAAAGAAATAGTAAAGAATGCTCTTGGGCCAGAAGGAAATTAATCTCAGATGAAGTTCAAAGGGAAGTATAAAGAAAAAGCAATAAAAAAAGAAAATATGGGTGTAAATCTGAAAAAAAAATGTTTAAAATAATGTAGACATTATGAAATTTATGTATGGCATAATTATATTTTGCAAATTATCTTATACTATATATTATAAATAAATGTACATTTTTATGAGTTATACTATCAAAAATTGATATCGCTGAAAGGAGAAAGAAAATCCATAATTACAGTGAGAGATTTTAACACCCGTATCCATAATTGATGGAATAAACAGGTAAAAATTGTGTGAGGTGACAGAAGATGTGACCAGGAATGACAATGTGACCTAATTGCCACATACAAACTGTATTGATTCCTAGGGCTGATGTGACAAAGTACCATAAATCATGGGTAGCTTAAACAGAAATTACTGTCTGGCAGTTCTGGAGGCCAGAAGTCTGATGCCAAAATGTTGGCAGAGCAACGCTGCCTCAGAAGGCACTAGGGGAGGATCTGTTCCAGGCCTCTCTCCTACCTTCTGGTAGTTCCCTAACTTGTGGCAGCATAACTCTATTCTTCACGTGGTGTTCTCCATGTGTTCATGTCTGTATCTTCACATAGCATTCTTTTTATATGAACACTAGTCATTTTAGATAAAGAGCCCATCCCACTCCATTATGACCTCATCTTAACTAATATGTCTTTAATGACCCTATTTCCAAATAAGGTCACATTCTGAGGAACTGGGGATTTAGGCCTTCAATATACAAATTTTGGGGGGATACAATTCAACCCATAAATCATATGATTGACCCAACAATTGTGCATTTGAAATGCTTACCGAGATTGACACATACTGGGCCATAAAACCAGCCTCAGCAAAGGTAAAAGAATTGGGAACATGAATGAATTAGCTAGAAATTTCCTTAAGGAAAAAAAAAACAGTCAATGCTCATTATTTGCAGTAGTTATATTCTACAAAGTCTTCATAAACACTGAATTAGTGAATACAGAATTTTTGCATGTAGGGGAAATACGTACATATATGCATATCGCATAAATTATACTCTTAAATGCTAAAGAAAAAAACTCATTCTAGTAAAGTTTATTTTCTTTATTTTACAAAAGGGAAAATGAGGTTCAGTAATGTTGAGTGACTTCCCTGAGACTACCCCACTAACACGTGCCAGAGTGGAATTTAAACCCTGTCCAGCTATCACAAAACCAGAAGTTCCAATATTGCACTGCCCTCACTATCTCCATCCTCTGGTCACTCCTATATGGCAGCCGAAACAAGAAGGCAAAGTGTTGCCTTGCTCTACTTCAGCTGGGAACATGTGCATCAGATGAATTCAAATTCTTCCCTACTCTACGACAGTCTGCCAGTTACAGGGATAGTGCCATGAGTGTTGATACTGGGGTGACGAATAGATTTGTTTTATTATCAAAAAAGCTGTCTTCAATTTTAATTTAAACTTGTACTTAGACTTGATATATTATAATGAGTTCTTTTTTAGTTTTCCCTCTGAGAGCATATATTTAAATACAAATGGATTTTACTGGGAAGGCAAATTTGCAAATGCAGAATCCATGGATAATGAGGATTGATTATAACAAAAAAAAATCTTC
Organism: Indri indri; assembly: GCA_004363605.1. Taxonomy (NCBI): domain Eukaryota; kingdom Metazoa; phylum Chordata; class Mammalia; order Primates; family Indriidae; genus Indri; species Indri indri. The sequence goes on from RJWJ010016129.1 coordinate 25,356, forward strand.
ACAAATATAGAAATTAAGAAATACACTTCTGAAAAGCCAATGGGTCAAAAAAGAAATTGCAATGGAAATCAAAAATATTTTTTCATCATAATAACAAGCAAACAGTATATCAAAACTTGTAGCCTGAAACTAAATCAGGACATAGAGGAAAATTACTGACATTCAAAGCAAATCCTAGAATGGAAGAAAAAGAAAAAATGCGTCAAATGGTCCATGTTTGCAGATGGCGTGATCTTGTATAGAAAAAAATCCTAAAGATTCCACCAAAAAGCTTTTATAACTAATAAAGAAATTCTGTAAATTTTTAAGATACAAAATCAACATACAAAAATCAGTGACACTTTTACATACTAACGACAAACTATCCTAAGAAACTCAAGAAAACAATCTCATTTGCAATAGCTACAAATGAAATAAAGTACTTAAGAATAAATTTAACCAAGGAGATGAAAGCTACATACACTCAGTAAAAGATAAATGCTGGTGAGAATGTGGAGAAAAGGGAACATCTGCATACCCTTGGCGGGAATGTAAATTAGTACAGCCATTATGGAAAATAGTATGGAAAGTCCTCAAAAAATTTAAAAATATAACTACTATATGATTTAGCAAATATTCTAGGTATATATTCAAAGGATATGAAATTATTAATAGTATGTTGAAGAAATATCTGCATTCCCAAGTTTATTATAGCAGTATTCACAATAGCAAAGATATGTAATCAACCTGTGTCCATCAATGAAAGAACGGATAAAGAAAATGTGGTGTATATATAAAATGGAATGGTATTCAGCCTTAAAAAATGAAATCATGCCATTTGCAGCAACATGGATGAAACTGGACGGCATTATGTGAAATAAGCCAGGCACAAAAAGACAAATACCATATAATCTTATTTATATGTGAAGCATAAAAAATTGAATTCATAGAAACAGAGAGTCAAATGACTATTACGAAGTACCGCAGGGTGGATATTAAGGAGATGTTGGTCAAGGGGTACAAATTTCAGTAAGACAGGAGGATAAGTTCAAAATGTCTACTGTACAACATGTTGACTATAGTTAATAATGTATTGTGTCCTTGAAAATTGTTAAGAGAGTAGATTTTGAGTGTTCTCACCACAAATAATAAGTATGTGACATTGCATGTATGCTGATTATTTCAATTTAGCCATTCTACAATGTTTATATATGTCAAATATCATATTATACATGATAAATATATATAATTTTTGTCCATTAAAAAAGAATATATTAAAAGTAACTATAATTAACAAAATTAAGGAAACATACAATGTTAATCAAAGAAAAGCATTTTTAATAAAAACCAGCAAAATTGATAAAGTTTTGGTGAACTTTATGATTTGGTGGAAAAAAGAAATAGCAAAATTAATCAATATCAGCATGGAAAAGATGGCATTACTTCTGAATCTACTGACATTAAATTGTTCATAAGTTTGACAAACTTTTAAATACCAGTGAATGATTTTTTGGCAAAAATATAAAATAAGAGATGAAATAAAAATATCCTAGAGGAAAATATCTTAGAAATACAATTTTTCAAGAAAAGAAATAGAATACCTAAATAATGTTCTGCATTTATTAAAGAAATTGAATAAATAATTTAAAACCTTTCCATGAAGAACATTCTTGTTCTACTTGTCTCCACTGATAAATTCTTCAAAACAATTAAGAAAAAATAACACACACACAAACACATACTGTTCTAGATGTTATAAAAAGAGAAAACACTTCCTAATGCACTTTATACCTGCAGAAATCTTGATACCAAAACCTAAGGAACACCATAAGAAATAAATATCAGCAAATACTTTTCATGAAAATACATATACATAATATTGAATAGAGTCCAGAAAATGAGCCTCAATGATATGGATGGTTGATTTATTGAAAAAGTATCACTGGAGATACGTTGAGAAAGGATCATCTTTTCAATAACTTGTGACAGGTAAATTGCATATATATGTGGAAATAAATCTGATTCCTTCCTCAAAACAATTAATTTCACATGCATTGTAAATAGGAAAAGCAAAGCTTCTAGATAACATAGAAGAATACCTTTATTACCTCAGGGTAGGCAAATATTTCTTAAACACAAAAAGCCGTAACCATAATTTATGAAAAATATTGGCACACTGAATTATATTAAAATTAAGAACTACATTTCACTATAGACATAAAAATGTGATAAGACAAGGCACAGAGTTAGAGAAGACATCTAGAACACTTAAACCTGAAAATGAACAAATGTTTAAAGTATGTTAAGAGATCTTTTTAGTAAATAGAAAAATAGAGACACATCAAGAGAAAGATGAGCAAGAATCTTGAATAGGCATTTCACAGGTGAAGATATCAAAAGGCTAATGAAAACATGAAAAGTTTCTCAGCTTCATTAATCATTAGGCAATGGCCAATGAAAACCTTAATGAGCTACCATTATACACTCTCCAAAATAGATAAGATGAAAAAGACTGCCCTGTTAATACCAAACTTGAGGAAGATTGTAATAATGGAGATTTTCTTAGATGCTCTTGGGAGCACAAATTATGTTCAATTCCTTTGGGAAGCTGTTTGGCAGCATCCAGTGTAATTAAAGAAATTTGTGCTCAGTAACTCAGAATGCAGCTCATTGGTACACACAGCTGGAAGACATGAAATAGAATCCCAATGGCAGCACTGTTTATACAAAACTCCAATATCCATCAAAAGATAATTAAGTAGATACATAAATTAAATAAAAGGATAAAGTGTAGAATATTTATACAGTGGCATATTATACACCAATGAAAAAGAATGGACTGCTACATGTGACCACATAGAGCAATCTCGCAAATACAATGTATAGGGAAAGAAAATTAACACTTATTGCATAATTTCATTTTTATAAAGTTCAAAAACAGTAAAACTGTTCTAAGATGTTAGAAGTCAGAAGATAAGTTGAATTTGGGTTGAGAGGGAACACAATGGCTGGTGCTGTGCCTCATAACATTCTATTCCTTGACTTCAGAGTTTTAAACTTTGGTAATTTTACTTTGTGGAAAATGACTGAACTATTCACTTATAGTTTATGTACTCTTCTGTACCTATGTTATAATTTAGTGAAAAAAATTAAAATTACTTTGAAATATTAAAGTAGGATTTAAATTCTTCAAAAAACAAGAGCTAGTCTGAGAATATATAAGACATTTTTTAAAATATCCTTTAGAAATCACCTTGTGGGATTCTGCTCTGCTCTTAGAATATCTATAATACATTATTTGGACTTATAAAATGGAAAAATTTCTTTATTTAGATGAATGATCTGGTAAAAGATGTCAACATAAACATTATAATACCTAATATGGTATAACAGAAATGGACTGCTTAGAATTGACTTTGATTAGGGAATCTTATTAAGTACATTCTAATAAAGTAGAATAAATTTTGCTAGAAAACTGCCACATTTCAAAATTAGCAGCCCCTCATTTCACATATTGTTAATTGTAACTATGAATTACCTAAAAAAATCTTATCTAGTCATTTCCATATACTCTCAGTAATGAAATTCATATAAATGTAAATGCATTATAAATAATTGCTCTCTGAAATAGCTCCTGAAGTTAGAAGTTTGTTTATAATGGAAGAAAGAGAACAAAACTATTGAGGTTGTATCCCTAGAATGAAATTGGTGATAATACTTCTGTTTTTGGCCATAACTCATGGTTTGGATGCTAAAGAATCAAATGAATCTCATTATGAAGCTCTAAAATATTGCTACCATATGAATAAGGCATGTAGTCATTTCTCACCAAAATATTATAGTTCTTAAAATTGTCATGTACTAAAGCATAGGGGATCAAAGGAATATTCAGAAGAACTTTATAATGTTAATTGCATTGAGATACTTCATAACAGTTAACCATAAAACAATACAATTAATAATTATATTTTTTTACATTTAATGCTTTTGCTTGTCGAAAGTGGGGGAAGGAATATACATTTAATTTTAATCATGAATTCCATTTGGATAAACACACCCTTGTTAGCATCAAAATGACTTACATCGAGGATTTCCAAAATTAGTAATTTTATCACCTCTCCTTATTCCTAATCACTTTATGTGCACACACATGCGTGCACACATTCCCTGTTTCCTCTGTGAGTCATAGCAGATCTCACAGACAGAAATAAAATGTAGAAACAAGCAAAGGGTGTACAATAAATATTGTGTTCATAAAGGCAAAATAGGCAAGTAATGAACATGCTTTCATCTATTTTTATTGATAAAACAACTAGTCTGGGATATATGCATTCTTAGTGTTTGCAGTTTTAACAACAGATATCCAAAAGGAAAACTAGCATTCATGCTAAATACAAAGCTTTGTTTTCTATAACAATTTATAATGTATAAAGCTCTTTCACATTCCACACTCATTTTATCTCTACAATGAACTCAAGCAGTTATCAGGGCAAGGAATATTAGTTCGGTTTCACAGATAAGTAAATGATACCTCAGAGAAGTTAAGGGAACAATTCAAAATCATGTAACTAGTTAATATGAATTGTATCTGGAATCTTTTGATAACCAAATCAATGCTTTCTCAATATACTAGCAACTTCCTGCATTTATCTTGCCATATCACAAAAAAATACCAAGAACAATTATAATAATAAAAACAAAATTAGGTTCATGTTCTTTCTATCCCAAACATAAACTATATGCCTAATATCTTCAGTAAACAATTCTCAGATTTTTTTTGTTCCAATCTTTGTGTCCCTTTTAAAATTCTTCAGTGTTTCCAACTTCATAGATCACTACATATTGAAAATTGTACTTTATTGGAACTTCATATTGGATAACTAGTGAAACTACTTGTAAATATTTTATAAGATTTTTAAAAATATAATTTGTTTAGAGAAATGAGATTTTTAAAAATATAACTTGTTTAGAGAAGTGAAAAATCCAATTCTTCTAAAGAATAGCTTCTGTGAAATATCAACATATGACAATCTCAACTAAAAAAATCAGATGAATATAGAGTTATTCTCATGAAAAGGATTGTTTTAGAAAATGTATTTGTGCAGAGATTTAGTCAATTACAAATATTTTTAAAGATTATAAAGTGATTACAGGCACAGAAATTCAGTTTGTAAGTCGCTCTTCAATAAAGAATCTACTTTGTAAAAGACAGTGCGCCACACAGCAGTCATTGGATTCTGGCTTTGAAAAAGCATTAGTGGTCCTATCCAAAGTCAAATGGACACTTGAAATTGGTATTGTACCTAACTGCTGTCACATAACTCTTGCTCTTTTCCTCCCTTATTCCAAGGGGGATGATCGCTATTGTCTCAATTTATAGAACAGTCTGGAGAAAGGGGTTAGCCATGTAATCTCTGGAGGTAGAAAGTCCTATTTTCAAAATCAATTAGCCATGTGACCTTAGACAAATTTATAAAACTATGAGTCTCAGTTTCCCTATCTATAAAATGGAAATAATAATAACACCCATCTTAAATGGATATTGGAATAACTAAATGTAAAAACAGACTTTCTCACAGTGGTCATAGAGTAAGAAGTCAATATATAATAGGTATTATAACTGTTATTATTGTTAATATTATTTGTATTTGTTTCAGCTCTTTAATGTAACAAGTGCAGAACCACAACCTCACATCCATCAGAATCATGCTGATCTTGTATTTTTGGGCCTCTGATGAGTTTAGTGATCTATGAGAAACCTAGTTAGTTTGTCCATTCTTACTCTTTCTTACATTTACCATTAGTAAAGACAGATAAATCAACTGGACTCTTCATACCTGGGGACACAAGTGTCTCATGACAAGAACCGAGCAGTTTTGCAAATTAGTTCTCAACGGGTTGATACTATCACTGGAATCTATTTAATTAAACTCTAGGGAAAGAAATGTTCTCAGTCATACATCACATCATTGTATTTTACATATTGGAAAGAGTGAAGAGGGTGGAATTGTTTGAGAAAAGGTTGTTTTTGAGTTATAGGAATTGAAAATTAGAAATAAAAGAGTGAGATCAGATTCTAGGGAGTGATTATTTAGGACATTAACCTGAAGAATTTAGATAAATGAAAGTAAATTTATTTAATCTTTCTGGTATGCTTTGATGGATTGTCAGAAGCTTTCAAAATTTGAGTTTAAAATAATTGTAAGGACATATCTCACCTCTTTAGGAAAACTTACAGTCACCAATTTTCAGTAGCTACATTGGTATATGGAGAAACACCTGAGATGTATCTAAAATACCAAGCTAGACTATGTAGTCAGAACTAGGGACCGGAAAAATCTTAGGTTGTGGAGCCTATGAGGAAGATTGCTTCTGTAGGCTATACAGGGCAGATTGACTCAGATTAATAAAAACTCCACCATCTGGAAAGAAGAAACCATGTTGAAGAAAGAAGAGACCACTACAGTCTTGCATCAGCGAACAAATGCTGTTACCTGAAAGTGAAGCGTTAGATTAGGATCACTGGCCAAACTGGTCATATGGCCCTGCCCAAGGCAAGGAGTCCAGGGTAGTAAAGTACAATCTTTCCCTGTGCCTGGAAGCAAAGACGAAGCAGACACAGGTGAGCATTAGCAAAAAATCTTTCCTATAACATCACAGCAAAAACCATATCTAACTTATAATAAAAATGCCAATATTTTTGAAACCTATTAGAAAAATTAATGATAACAATGATTAATAATCTTATCTAAGGTTGTTATATACCTTGCTGTGTATCATGACTTGATCTTCATAACAACTCCATTTGAGTTTCAGTATAGGTTATGTATTAATTATTGGATTGATATGGAACCTGAGGCTCAGAAAGGTTAAGGGATTGGCACTTGTTGTGTAGCTACTAAGTAAAGCAGCTATTGGTCTCCTTTAGTCAAATACAGGAAAGTAATCTTCTAAGTTAATGTTTTTCCGTCTTTAACACTCATAAAATTCATCTGAAAATCTTCCTAAAAAGAAAATGCTGAATCAGTATTTTTGGGAATGGGCCTGAGATTCTGCCTTTGTAACAAGATCTCAGACGATGCCCATGCTGTGGATACAAAGATGATACTTTGAACAGCAAGACTTTAGATGAACCACACATCGTTTCCTGTAACTTCTCACAGTACAATCTATATTTCCTCTCTGCCTCTCTTCCACGTTTGGAGGCCCTTTGAGGCAGAGTTAGGAAGTTCATGTTAAATTGCACAAATGTGCTTTAAATTTGTAAAACTTTGTAAAGCTTTCCAAAATGTACAGATGATGAAAAAAGAAAACATTATTCTTACAACTGTATCATTTGATTTACCCTTGGATTACAATGAGAGTCAGCTGATGTGTGTCATGGTGATATGCCCTCCTCCTTCCTAAGCGGCAAGTCTAAATCCACAGAGGTGAGAGCTAAGGAGAGAAGGTAACTGAGTGCTGACTCAGTACCAATTATAAATTGAATTGTGTTTATAACACATTGATAGCTATTAAAACTGGTGTTTTGTGAAAATTACATTTATTACTTTCTTACTTAAGTCTACAGAGAATCACTTTTTGCCACCTGACTGCACATTTGACATTTTGGAAGGTAGGTGTACTTCTCTATCATAAATAACATCTTGAGGTCATTGTGTGCTATTCAATTCAAAGCAGAGGGACTGAACCAAGAAAAAAAAAAATCATTTTGCTTCAAGGACAAAGCAAAAGACAATTGACTAAAAGAATCTCTTTGGGTATGGTTAGTCAGAGGGTCTTTGGGAAAAATTTGTCTGAGACTTTGGTGATCAAGTCACCTGCCAGACTCTGAAGGGACACATCAATCAGGTCTGACACTCTGCTGATTGCACCATTAAATCACCATCACCTGATTTGTCTCATCAGGTCAAGTGAAAAAAAATTTGATGGTAAGCTTTTTTTCCAATTTTTTTATTGAAACTTCTCCAAATAAATCTACATTTTGCATTGAGCTAAGCTAATCGACCATAAAGTTCTATACTTAATGACAAGATATTTAGAGTAGGTGTCATGCTTCCTTAAGCAGGGTCGAATGACTATTTTTAGCAAGCTGAGGAAACATTCATGATACTAATGCTCTAGAAAGATATTTGATAAACTGCAGGTCATTTTGACTTTAACGATATAGGAAAAAGGGAAAAGTTAAAGGTTATCATAGGCTGTTGGAAAATGACTGCTTGTGCATAAAATCAACACTTGAGTTGATGTTATAACCTATTACCCATGGACAATGTTGTAAATCAATTTGGTTTATGTTATATTCTAAAGGAAATAATCTAAGACACTGAATATTTATGATTTAATTAGAAACATAGGTATGCAAATACAGTCTTCATATTGTGAGATTCTAGTTAAAATTCTTCTTTTATTAAGGAATAACAAATCTGAGATCTTACTCCATTCAAAACACTAGAATACATATTATGGGGATAACAGAGAAAATATGTTGATAATAATACTCTATTACAATTATAATTATCTTTCCTCCAAGGTCTTAGATATATTCAAAAAACTTATCAATCACTACAATAAATAGGATGGTACCAACTTATATTCTCACCAGTTGTTTATGGAAGTGGCCACATGACTGCAAATATCAATACTATTTTTTTTTTTTTTTCTTGAGACAGAGTCTCACTCTGTTGCCTGGGCTAGAGTGAGTGCCATGGTGTCAGCCTAGTTCACAGCAACCTCAAACTCCTGGGCTCAAGTGATCCTCCTGCCTCAGCCTCCCAAGTAGCTGGAACTACAGGTGAGAGCCACCATGCCTGGCTAATTTTTTTTTTTTGTTTTTTTCTATTTTTAGTTGACCGGCCAATTTTTTTCCTATTTTTAGTAGAGACGGGATCTCATTCTTGCTCAAGCTTGTCTCGAACTCTGGATCTCAAGCGATCCTCCTGCCTCAGCCTCCCAGAGTGCTAGGATTACAGGCGTAAGCCACTGCGCCCGGGCTAATACTATTAACATTATTTAAATTTTCTGAAGTGGAGAAAGAGAAATCTCAATTTAGAAAAGTTATTGTCATAATATTTTTAAATTTTTATGTAGTGAATTGCTTGTTGATTTCAGCAGTATTTTCATCTTCTTCTTTAGAGGTGTGCTGTCTAAACAATTATGGTACAATTCGAACCTTATAGAAACTTTTTTAGAGGATAGAAGAGGAGAGAAAATTCTGCCACAATTTTCTTGTAGTCAGTATAATCATTGAACCTAAATCATAAAATGCTAGGGTTAAAATTTTAAAAATATAGACCAATCTCACTTATTAATACTAAAGCTCTAATACAGACTAAATACCATAGGGTAATAAAAGTGGGAATAATCTCAGAAATAACAGGATTGAATTACATCAAAGAAGAATAACAAGAAAAACTGGTCACATCAGTAGACACAAAAAGATTGCATTTGATATAATTTTACTTATTCATAATAAAAACTGCAGCTAAGTAGAAATACCCTCAACAAAGGAAATACTCTCAACATGTTAAAGTGTATTGACTTTATTGAAGAATAGTTACTAAACATTTAGGATATAGATAATAATTAATGTTAAAATACTAGAAGCATTCTGTTAAAATCTGACA
>RJWJ010016130.1:0-34953 GCA_004363605.1 Indri indri
CCCCCCGATTGATTTCCACTGAGTTTTACTTCCCACTGTGCACATGTGTGCTCACAGGTTAGTTACGATTTAACAGGGAGTACATGTGGTGTTTGTTTTTCCATTCTTTAGATACTTCACTTTGGATAATGGTCTCCAGTTCCATCCAAATTGTTGCAAAAGACCTTAATTCATCCTTCTTCATGGCTGAGTAGTATTCCACAGTATACATATACCACATTTTATTAATCTACTCATGAATGGATGGGCACTTGGGTTGATTCCACATCTTTGCAATTGTGGATTGTCTTGCAATAAACGTTCAAGTGCAGGTGTCTTTTTGATAAAAACGACTTCTTTTCCTTTGGGTAAATACCCAGTAGTGGGATTGCTGGATTGAATGATGGTCTACTTTAGTTCTTTGAGGAATATCCATACTGTTTTCCATAGAGGTTATACTAATTTGCAGTCCCATCAACAGTATATAAGCATTCCTTTCTCTCTGCATCCACACCAGCATCTATTGTTTTTGGACTTTTTCATAAAAGCTGTTCTCGCTGGGGTAAGGAGATATCTCATTGTGGTTTTAATTTGCATTTCCCTGATAATTAGTGATATTGAGCATTTTTCCATGTTTACTGGCCTTTGTCGATCTTCTTTTGAAAAGCTTCTGTTCATGTCTTTTGACCACTTTTTAATGGGGTTTGTTTTTTCCTTGCTGATTTGCTTGGGTTCTTTGTAGATTCTGGTCATTGGCCCTTTATCAGATGTATAGCTTGCAAATATTTTCTCCCACTCTATAGGTTGTCTGTTTGCTCTGGTGATTATTTCCTCAGCAGTGCAGAAGCTTTTTAATTTAGTCAAGTCCACTTATTTATTTTTGTTGTTGCTGTGATTGCCATTGGGGTCTTCTTCATAAATTCTTCGCCTAGGCTGATATCTAGAAGAGTTTTTCCAACATTTTCCTCTAGAATTCTTATGGTTTCATGCCTTACATTTAAGTCTTTTATCCATCTAGAATTAAGTTTTGTGAGTAGTGACAGATATGGATCCTGTTTCATTCTTCTGCATGTGGCTATCCAATTTTCCCAGCACCATTTATTGAATAGGGCTTCTTTTCCCCAGTGTATATTGTTGTTTGCTTTGCCAAAGATCAGCTGGCTGTATGTGGATGGTTTTATATCTGGGTTCTCTATTCTGTTCCATTTGCCTATATCTCTATTTTTGTGCCAATACCATGCTGTTTAGGTTACTATAGCCTTGTAGTATAGTTTGAAGTCTGGTAATATGATGCCTCCAGATTTGTTTTTTCCCTAAGATTGCTTTCGCTATTCGGGCTCTTTTCTGGTTCCAAAGAAAGTGTAGAATTATTTTTTCTAGATCATAGTTCTCTTTATAGATATCTTTAAGGTTAAGTAGATTTGCAGGTACATTATTTTCTTTGTAGCTATTGTGAATGGTATTGAGACTTTGAGTTGACTTTCAGCTTGACTGTTATTGGTGTACAGGAATGCGGATAAGTAACCTAAGACTTTGTTGGATTTATTTATCAATTCCAGGATTCCCTTGGTAGTCTTGAGGTTTTCTAGATATAATATCATATCATCAGCAAAAAGCGATAGTTTGACCTCCTCTTTCCCAATTTGGATACCCTTTATTTCCCTCTCTTTCCCGACTGCTCTGGCTAGGACTTCCAGCACTATGTTGAATAGAAGTGGTGACAGTGGGCACCCTTGTCTTGTTCCAGTTCTTAGTGGGGATGCTTCCAACATTCCCCCATTCAGTATGATGTTGGCTGTGAGTTTGTCATATATGGCTTTTATAGTCTTCAGATATGTTCCTTCTATGCCTAGTTTGTTGAGGGTTTTTATCATGAAAGGGAGGTGCTGAATTTTGTCAAATGCTTTTTCTGCATCTATTGAGATGATCGTATGGTCTTTGCTTTTGCTCGTTTATGTGGCGTATCATTTTTCTTGATTTACGTAAGTTGAAACATCCTTATATCCCTGGGATGAAGCCCACTTGGTCATGGTGGATTACTTTTTTGATGTGCTGTTGAATTCAGTTTGCTAGTATTTTATTGAAGGTTTTTGCATCTATATTCATAAGGGATATTGGTCTATGGTTTTCTTTTTTTGTTGTGTCCTTTCCTGGCATTGGTATCAAGGTGATACTAGCTTTGTAGAATGAGTTGGGGAGTATTCCCTCCTTCTCGATATCATGGAATAATTTCTGCAGTATGAGTACCAGCTCCAGTTCTTCTTTGCAGGTCTCATAAAATTCGGCTGTGAATCCATCTAGTCTGGGGCTTTTTTTTGGTTGGAAGATTTTTTATTACTGCTTCAATCTCGTTATTGGTCTGTTCGGGAGTTCTATTTCTTCTTCCTGATTGAGTCTTGGGAGGTTGTGTATTTCCAGGAATCTGTCCATTCCTCTACATTTGAGTTTATGTGTGTAGAGATTTTCACAGTATTCACAGATGACATTTTGTGTTTCTGTGGTATCAGTTGTAATTATCTCCTTTTTCATTTCTGATTGAGCTTATTTCAGTCCTTTCTCTTCTATTCCTGGTTAATCTAACAAGAGATTTATCAATTTTGTTTAGCTTTTCAAAGAACCAACTTTTTGTTTCATTGGTCCTTTGTACTGTTTTTTATTTCTTTGTTTGTTTTTCATTTCATTTAGCTTTGCTCTGACCTTATTTCTTTTCTTCTCCTAGCTTTGGGTTTGGTTTGCTCTTCCTTTTCTAGTTCCTTGAGACACGTTATTAGAGTGTCAATTTGTGATCTTTCTGACTTTTTGATGTAGGCATTTAAGGCTATGAATTTTCCCCTTTGTACTGCTTTTGCTGAATCCCATAGATTTTTGGTAGCTTCTGTCCCCTCTCATTCAGTTTGAGGAAGCTTTTGATTTCCATCTTAATTTCATTATTGACCCAATAGTCCTTCAGCAGCAGGTTGTTCAATTTCCATGAATTTGTGTAGAATTGAGGGTTTCTTTTGGAGTCGATTTCTAGTTTTATTCCACTGTGGTCTGAGAAGATACATGGTATGATTTTGATTTTTTGGAATTTGTTGAGACATGTTTTGTGGCCTAAGATATGATCAATCTTGGAGAATGTTTCACGTGCTGATGAGAAGAATGCATATTCAGTAGTTTTTAGGGTAAAATGTTCTGTAATTGTCTGTTAGGCCCATTTGTTCTAGAGTCCAATTTAAATCCAGTGTTTCTTTATTTATTTTCTGCTTGGATGATCTGTCCAGTTCTTCCAGTGGGGTGTTAAAGCCCCTTGCAATTACAGTGCTGCTGTTTATTTCTTTGCTTAGATCTAGTAGGGTTTGCTTTATGAATCTGGGGCTCCTGCGTTAGCTGCATAAATATTCAGGATTGTTATGTCTTCTAGTTTAATTGTTCCCTTTACCATCATGTAATGACTATATTTGTCTTTCTTTTCTATTGCTGATTTAAAGTCAATTTTATCTTATGTGAGAATGACTACACCTGCTTTCTTTTGGTTTCCATTTGCATAGAATATTCTTTTCCATCCGTTCACCTTGAATTTGTATAAGTCCTTGTGGGTTAGATGTGCTTCCTAGAGACAGCAGATACTTGGGTTGTATTTTTTCATCCATTCAGCCAGCCTGTGTCTCTTGAGTGGGGCATTCAAACCATTCATGTTGATTGATAGAATTGTTATGTGGGATGCTGTTCTGTTCATCCTTTTGGTCAGTACCTTATTGCTTTATTTTCCCCTTGTGCTATTATTTTATATGATCTCTGAGCTTTAGTTTTGGGGTGGTTTTACACTGGTGGATGTTTATTAGGTTAATCCATGTATAATGCGCTTCTGAGTATTTCTTGCAGGGCAGGTCTGATCATGACAAATGCCCTCAGTGTTTGCTTGTCTGGAAAAGTCTTTATTTCTCCCTCATGCATGAAACTTAGTTTTGCAGGATACAAAATTCTAGGCTGCCAGTTGTTCTGTTTAAGATCAAAGATGGGGCCCCAATTCTTCCTGGCTTGTAAGGTCTCAGTTGAGAATTCTGCAGTTGGTCTGATGGGTGTTTTTGCAGGAGTTCCTCCTTCATGTTGACTTTGTCCAGTCTGATGACTATGTGTCTTGGTGACTGCCTCTTTGCAATGACTCTCCCAGGTGTTCGTTGAGCTTCTTGTACCTGAATGTCTAAATCTTTAGCCAAACCAGAGAATTTTTCAATTATTCCCTCAAATAGGTTTTCCAGCCCTTGTGCATTTTCTTCTTCACCTTCAGGGATACCTATGATTCTTATATTTGGCTGTTTTACATAGCCCCTACTTCTTATAGGGTTTGTTCATTCCTCAGAAGTCTCCAATCTTTATTTTTGACTGGGTTAGTTTAAAGGAATTGTCTGCAAGCTCTGGGATTCTTTCTTCTGCCTGGTCTGGTCTATTCCTAAGACTTTTCACTCTGTTTTGTATTTCCTTAAATGATTTTTCATTTCCGGAAGTTCTATATGTTTTTTTTAAATATGTCAATCTCTTTAGTGAATTTTTCATTCATTTCCTGAATTATTTTACTGGTTTCTTTGAGTTGAGAAAATCCATTTTCTGTTGGATTTCATTGAGCTTCCTTACAATCCATATTGGGAATTCTTTATCTGTCATTTCGCTATTTTTGTTTTGGTTGGTATCCATTGCCAGAGAGCTTGTGTTCCCTTTTGGGGGTGTTCTTTCACTCAGATTTTTCATACTTCCAGAGTTCTTTCACCAATTCCTTCTTATCTGGGGTAGTTGTCACTTGTTATTTTTGGATTTTCTTTTGTTTAGATGGGGCTCTCCCACCCCTCATTCGTAAGCATGTGTCTGCAGCATATGTTGGGTAAGAACTTTTGGCTTTGCTTGTGGGTGCTTTAATGGCAGTCTAGGTTCTAGATGGATGCCTTTGTTATGGATATCCTTAGTGTGGTGGTTTTCTCAGTTGCTAGTTGTTTGTAGGCTGTAGCAGTGGTGAGCTATGTTTGTGGGCAGATTCCCTGTATCTCTTTGATGAGGGAGGATAGAGGTCTTTGAGATCCTTTCTCTTTCCCCAGCCGTGTGGTCTTCTTAACAGTGTGAATATTGGCATTCCTAGTTTTATCTCTGAGACAGTAGGTCGTGCTTGTGGGTAAGAATCAACCACACCCTGTATGATTGAGTCAGTAAATACTGTAAATGGCTGTGTAAATCACCCTCCCTGTCAGTAGGTAGCACTTGTCAGAAGGAACAAGCTGCAGTGTTGTTTTTGAGACCTGTGACTGGCTCTAGCCCCTCAGGAGATACACTCAAATGCCCCAGGTGTTGGGTGGGGCCCTAGAACTTCCAGGGGAGCCCTTATTCTCAACCACAGCAGAAGTGAATGGGGGAGTCAGGCTGGGCAGGGCTGGGTTGGGTGAGCCTGCCCTCAGGATCCACAAAAGCTGATAAGGTTCTGGGGGGACCAAAGGTCAGCTCCCAGACTTCTGGGGAATGCCACCAGGGAGGGGCTGAGGTAGCCCCACCCACCCAGAAAGTTTGCTTATGGTGGCAGGGGCCATCTGAGATCCTCAATCTGGCTGTTGGGAGCTAGTTTCACTCTTCTCCCTGCTCCTCTGCTCCGTGGTCTCCCTTCAGCATCTGCCAGCAGGCAGGAGCTCAAACTAACTGAGCTCCCCCATAACAACACTACGGCCTGGGAACTTCCATGTCCAGGATCCTACCCTGGGCTGAGAGTATGGCTTTCTCGTTGGGGGAGTTATGCTCCATGAGTACACTGTGGCTAGGACCCACAGTGTGCTTTCTTTTCAGTTCTGCATACATGGGCTCCCTCACCTCCTGAGATTAGTTCACAAATCTCCCCTCTGTGCCCTTGAGCAACACAATCAAGTCCTGGAGGTACAGGATCTCCCCTGCAGGCCTGTCCTCAGGTCCCCAAATATTAATCTGACTGGCCAGGGAGAAGCATGCTGGTCCCATGGGGTGCTCAAGCAGGTTTTTGCTTCAGGGTATGCTCTCCTCTGATGGAGCAGCCGGACAAGCAACACCAGGGAGGACCAGTGAGCAGGGAGCTCACAGTCCAAGCACCCCTTAGTCCTCTACAGGTCTTTAAGAAGAAAAGTTTGAGTCTCACTCTCTGTGGAAGTCCCTCCAGAGGGGAAGCAGCAGTTCCTGAGAGCCCTGGCTCAAGTGTCTCTCTCGGCAGCCATGAGCAGGGGAGGGGAAGGAGAAGAAAAGAGTCTGAATGGAGGAAAGCTAGCACTCTCGTCATCTCTGTCCCTTTCTCCAAAAGGCAGCCCATCTGGAATGTCCAGGCTCTGGGGTCATGCAGATCCCCCAGGGCCCACCAGCCCCCTGTGGCTCCCATAGTCTGGGGTGGAGTTGGGAGATCCTTGTGTGGGAATGAGCAAGACAAGAAATGAGGGGCTCAAGCCCCATAAGGAGGACAAAGGTGCACAGTGGGTGGAGATGCAATATGGTGCTTGCCATCTGAGCTTAGCTCTGTTGTGATGGGAAGCAACCATAAGGGGGCTAGCAGCCTGGTGCTTTGTCCTCAAGAAGTTCCCAGTTCACTGGTAGCAGCAACTTTTGGGTTCATGAGGGTAGAAAGGCTCTCCAGCAGCTTGGGAGCCTGCTGACTGCCAGAGATGGGAAGGAGGGAAAAACAAACCACTCCACCTACCCTTTTTGCTAGACTCCAAGCCTCTTGTGGGTTGACCTTTTCCGATTTCTTGCTCCTTCTTGTTCTGCTCCACAACTTCTTCCCATGAAATCTCGTGTAGGTTCTGGCACTTTTCCCTCAAAATTACACCCAATCTATGATTATTTGTTTGTTTTTTCTTTTTCATCTAAAACTTTTCCCTCTTTCTGAGACAATCTGGTAGCTGGTGTCTCTGGTCAACTATCTTCCCAAGCTCCTCCCTAAATTGTGTTTCTTATAGGCAACATATAGTTGAGTCTTGCTTATTGTCCAATCTGACAACCTCTATCTTTTAATTAGGGTGTTTAAATCTTTTGCATTTAATGTAATTTTTTATGTACTTAGGTTTAAATCTACCACTTTGCTATTTGTTTTTTATTTTTCCCATCTGTTCTGTTTTTCCTCTTTCCTCTTTTTCTGTCTTCTATTTGACCGAGTATGTTTATTTGTTGACTTATTAGCTAAAACTCTTTGTTTTGTTATATCAGTACTTGCTTTAGGGTTTAACTTGTCATAGTTTACTTCAAATGATATTATACCACTTCACATATAGTGTAATATCTTTACGATTACCTACTTCCATTTCTCCCCTTCCAGCCTTTCTTCTCTTACTGTATACATATTATTTTTATACATATTATAAACCCTACCCTGTGGTTATTATTTTTGTATAAATATTTCATTATCTTTTAGAGATATTTAAATCATAAAGAAAACCTCTTATATATTCACCAAATTACTTATTTCTAATGCTCTTTGTTCCTTTCTATAAATTCATATTTCCTTCTGGTATCTTCCTCCTTCTGCCTAAAGGAATTCCTTTAACATTTCTTGTACTATATTTCTACTGCTGCTGGTTTCTTTCAGCCCCTATATGCTTGGAAACTACCACTTGGCCTTCATTTTAGAGGGGTATTTTCACTGAGTATGGAATTCAGAGTTGAGGGTTTGTTCCCCCCCATTACTCTAAAGGTATTGCTTCACTGTATTCTCACTTGCATGGTTTCTGACAAAAAATCTGCTTGTCACTCGTATGTTTGTTCATTCATACGTAATGTGTCTTTTCGTCTGGCAGCTTTTAAGATTTTCTTTTTATCACTGGTTACGGGCAATTTGGATTATGAAGTACTTGGGCTTTGTTGAGCTTCCTAGAACAGAGGGTTTGTAGTCTTCATAAAATTTGAAAAGTATTCAGATGTTATTTAAAAATGTTTATGCCACCCTCCTTAGAGGACTCTGATTACACACATATTAGATCATGTGAAGTCGTACAGCTCATTTACAGTCTTTCCACTTTTTAAAAACAATATTTTTTTTTCGCTTTCATTTTGGATAATTTCTATTGCTATGTTTAAGCTCACTAATCTTTTCTTCTGCAATTTCTAATCTGTCATCAATCACATCCAGTGTAGTTTTCATCTCAGACATTGTAGTTTTCATCTCTAGAAATTTGATTTGGGTTTATCTTTATCTTCCATGTCTCTAATGAACTTTTTGAACATAACAAATACAGTTATGACAACTGTTTTAATGTCCCTCCAGCCCTAAGTGCTCAATATTCTCTTTCCATTTAGAGCCAAAGTTGTTAACGCAATTGCAAAACAATCACTAAATAGCCCCTTCTCCAGTGTGAACTCTGTTATAACCTCTTGACATTTTCTTTGGAGGAGAATACATAAGATAAACCGAACAAATTCACCATTTAGCAGAAAACTTCAGAACTACTCAAAAGCAAACACTTGATTGGAGCTTCCTAAATATGCTTTTACATGCTCCCATGTATAAAATTAAAACCACTAAAAAAACAACAAAAAAAGATCGTTTCATAATCTGCTCTCTGCTTGTATGAGAAGCAATCAAACATTGTATAAGTTGGTATCAGGAATTTAATATAAAGAAAACTAATTCCCCAGAGTATGTCAAAGGGGCAGGAAAAATTTGGTCTACTCTTTGGTGCTTTATACCACCGTAGGCTGGACTCTGACCACTAATGCTCATAAACATGACCAAGGTTCTCAGGGACCTGCCAACTCCAGTAAATCAAAGAAAGGCCAAATCAAGTTCAACACAATTTAACTACTATCCGTATTGAATTCTAAAATATTTGAAATATTTGAAAACCAGTCATCTAGGGCTATAATCCATAGTTATGCATGGCTGGTGAGAATATTCAAACCAGCTACACAACATAATCTTCTACAGTGAGGAAGGATTCTGTGGGTTCATGTTCTAATTAGGCAGTTATATGGACAACCAAGGTCTGGGCTGGCAAATGGGTTCTCAGCAATGAGTCCATTCTTAGCGAGGAGGTCCTTTATGATATCAAATTAATTAAGTATTGCTCCTTTCCTTTTCCCAAATGCCATGGCATTCATTTCATGCACCACTGGGCACATATCAGAGCAATGGCAGAGTCTTAATTTACCACAGTGAATTTGTGCCTATGCAGATCAGTTCCAGAAAATTTAGTTCTCTGTCAAAAGCTGCTTACAGGCCCTGTGGACTGGCCTATAAATTTTCAAGTGTCTGGGATCAAATCAACACTGTCTGAGAAGCAGAGTGCTGAGGTCATGGCCCAAATTGCCCCCTATTAAAATGTCAGATGATGCCTTGTCAATTTGGAAAGCTATCATCACTAATGTTTCTAGTTACTTTTTTTTTCTCAGAGAAATGCATGACAAAAAATAGTGAAAAACAGACTTGATCTATAGCTGGTATGACAGCAGTGCCTAATGAACAGCTCAATAAGATCTGCATCTCCAAAATCAAAGCTGTATACAAAATGAGTGGAAATTAAGTGCTTTCTGACCAATCAAGGCCAGGTGTAAAGCATGGGAGAGAAAAATGGCTAAGTTGTGTGATCTGAAGAATGCTGAGTAGTCACAAAGCCTAAAATTTATCTCTCTGCCACAGGTAGGAATTCCCACAGATAGGCTCACTTCTGAACACATTTAAATTCATGATGAAAAAATCATTTTGATTACACTTGACTGCTTTCAAAGCTCTTCCATGTGCATTATTAGCATGTTTGGTCCTGTTCAATAGATGCTATCCTCCTCCTAATCTCATGGAAAAAGAATCAGAGTCTCAAAGAACTTAAGTGACTTGCCCAAGGTCCATGCAGGAGTCCAAAGTGGAAATTATAAGGGAGCCCATTAGCTGGGACAACGCATCCTCTGCCCTAGGTGACCGTGTTAAGAGAGGTACCAAGGACTGCTGAGTCTGCACAGCAGAGTGCCAAAAGTAAAGGTACTATACAGTGGCCAGTAGACCAGTGGGACACCAGAGTTCAGAGGGAGTGGTGGACAGCTAATAAGCAAGTGGAGGACCCTCTACACTTTCAAAAGCTTGCACATGCCCAGCCTCTTAATTGTTCTATCTAGGTGGGATTTACAGAACATAGTATGACAAACTGGACTCTCCATTCTTCATTTCCTTCTACATCAAGGTTTCAATACTTCTGACAGGGAGCTCCATTTTATTTTCCCAAGGCCTACAGATTCTCTGAAAGTTTGGCTGGGGAAGTGGAGAGCTACACATCTCATTGCCAGAAAATCCAGTGATCACTGAGGGGTTATCACCCTCAAATTTTCCAGGTCTGTCTAAATTTGAGATTCCTCAACTAGGAGCTTTATCTGGGTATGTAAGACTGATCACGTTCAATAATAATACAGGTTCATTTATCAAAGCCCTACTCAGCTCCCTGCACTATGCCTGGGGTCTGTCTGAAAGGCACCATTTTTAATCCTCACAGCCACCCTGCAAGGAGAGTGTTAACAACACCTTATAGATAAGATTGAAGCTAGGGCTCCACAGCTAGTAAATGATAAAGCCAGATTTTGACCCCTGGTCTATCTGACTATAGAGTGCTACTCACAATATCCTGTCTCACTGAGCTGCTGACAGCAGCCTATTCAGAGTCTGATAATGGCAATGACAATAAAAATGAGTTTCGAATCGTAAAGGCAAGACTTCAAAGTCCAGAGCCTTAGGGTGCTGATTTTCTCTTCTACCAAGAGCTAGGCAAATCCCTGGATCGCTGGGCCTCCTATTCCTTGTCTGTGTCATGAAGAGTTGAATTACTGAGATACTACCTTGAGTGGTATGACTCTAAAAGATTAATATCCAAAACCAACATTTTCGTTTCTTTAAATTGCATTGAAATGGATAGGAAAATTATTTTCTTATAAAGTTATGCAATACAGTAAAAGGTTATAAATGTAATGCTATGAACTATGTACTACAACATTGGGCAATTGCTTCCTCATTTATCTTAACCACATCTCTGCAAGCTAGACCCAGGACAGATACACTCTGATGCTTTGCTGTAACATGACCCACAGGGGAGTTTATAACTGGAAGTACCAGAAAAACTTTACTATAACATCATGTCCTTGATAACCCAGCCCTGTGGTATGGCCTTCAAAGGCAGTAAGATGATTTCCAGGGATCTCAGTTTCCAAGGATGAAAAGAAATTCAGAAAACAAGATTCAAGATACAGAAAGCAAAGCCCTGGCAAAGGCAGCCCCAGATTGCCAGTCTTGTGTTCTGACTTCTAGAATGGCTGCGCTCCCACAGGTGTCAGATGTACTCAGCTCAATAGAGGACAAGGCCCTGTGCAGGGGTGTAAAGAGGAGAAAATGCCAATGGAAACCACCAAATGCTGGGGAGGGTGGGGACGGGGAAGGTGACCTGGATCTCCTGGAAGGTCCCTGTCAATCCAGAGCTTCTATTGAATATTATTTTTGGTGGTCTCTGGGCTGGAAGCCACAGCTGGTCCCTTCTGGGTACCTTCATGAATTGCTGTTTTCCTTCTGGAGTCAGCATATCCTCCTTCGGAGGTGTGCACATATGTACGTGCACACACGCACACACACCCCTCATAAAAGAAGAGAATGCCAGGCTGTGGATTAGACGTTCAGCTGCTAGAGCAGATGATCTTTCAATGTCCCTTCCAGCTCTATAATTCTGTGAGCAAATGAGATGTTAATTCAACCTGAAATGCTCACTAAATGAAAGTTTGCAATTTGAATTTATGCTCTTTAAGCCTCTATTTAGTAACTGTATAGAAATAACAATAACATGTATTGAGTGCTGGCTACTTGCCAGATACTATTCTCAGAGTTTGATATAATTTATCTACCTCTCATGAGAACCCTCTGAAGGAGAATCTACTATCATCCTCATATTAGAAATGAGAGAACTGGACCTCTGAGCTGTTAAGTAACTCACCAAAGATTACGCAACTAGTAAGTAGCAGAAGCAGGATTCTAACCCCGACACTCTAACTCCTGAGTTCCTGTTCTTAGCCTCTATATTATATTCTCTTGTATCTTTGATGTACCTGTCTTTATATGTAAAGTAGTATAATGTAGTGGCTAAGAATGTGAGACCTGAAGCCAGACTCCGGGGCTGACTTTATACATAAAAATGCTAATTGCTTAGTGCTAAGTGCTTAGAACAGTGCCTGGCACATAGTGAACACTCAAAAAAACAGTAACTCTGATGATTATTATTTATTATATTACTATTATATTTAGGTAACAGTAGGCTGGTAAGTCTCAAAGTGGAAGAATTTCATTCATTTGTTATATTATTTTTATATATTTAAATAACAGCTTTATTGAAATATTATTCACATACCATAAAATTCACCCATTTAAAGCACACAATTCAGTGGTTTCAGTATATTCTCATAGTTGTGGAACCATCACCACTAGCTAATTCCAGGACTTTTCATCACCGCCCCACCAAAAAAACCCATACCCATTAGCAGTTACTCCCTGTTCCATCCTCCTCGCAGACCCTGGCCAACTACTAATCTACTTTCTGTCTTTACAGATTTGCCTGCTCTGGATATTTCGTATAAATGGAAGCATACCATATGTGATCTTTTGTGTCTCGCTTCCTTAACATAATGTTTTCAAGGTTCATAGCCATTATAACAAATATCAGAATTTCATGGTTTTTTTTAAAGTTGAGGTGCAATTCACATAACATAAAATTAATCATTTTAAAGTTAATAATTCAGTAGCATTTAGTATATTCACAATAGTGTACAACTATCACCTCTATCTAGTTCTGAAACTTCATTCCTTTTCATTGTAGAATAATATTCAATTGTATGGATACCACATTGTGTTTATCCATTCATCAGCTGATGAACATTTGGGTTGTTTCCACTTTTTGGATGTTATGAAGAGTACTGCTATAAGCATTAGTGTACTGGTTCTTGTATGGACATACATTTTCAATTCTCTTGGATATATACCTAGGAATGGAATTGGTGGATCATGTGGTAAACCCATGTCTTGTTATTTTATTTTTAATCGTTGTTCTAAAAATCCACACCTACTACCTATCAAACTGCTAGGTTAAATACTAAGAAGTGAGAATGCATGGATTTCTGAGTAGACACACCTGGATTCAAACCCTGTTTCTCCATTTACTAGCTCTGTGACTTGGAGCACTGGATCCTCTGTTCCCTTATCAAGCAAATGAGCATAATAGCACTTGCTTCAACTGACTATTTATTATGAGGCTTAGCCCAGTGCCTGGCATAGAGTAAATATTTGATAAATATTCTTATTAACATGTACCTTTCCTAGGGCAATGACCATCCTCCTCAACTTTTTTTCAGGGAGTATCTAAAAAATGCAGAAAAGCTCAAGAAGAAAATAACAACCACCCATATTGCTACCACTCATGGTTAACATTTTGGCACAGACCCTCAACCTTAATAATATGTGATGTCATGCAACTTTGGTCTTGGTTCTGCTTTTCTTCCTAAGAAGCAAGGACTCATCACACTAGGGGATCCCTACAGTGCAAAGTGGAGCAAAGAATGAGTAGCCAGTGAACAGGAGCACCTGTCCTTGCTTCATTCCACAAATTCTCACTAAGCTCCAACTGTGTGCAGTGCTCTGGGCTAGGGATGGGCTTCACAGAACGTGGTCTTTGCTCTCGAGAAATTCACCTCTAGTAGAATGGAAGAGAAAGACATTTTCAAAACAATGTAAAAACTGCAGTGACTGAGACAGACATAGTATCAAAGAATTAAGAACAAGCAGCTCAGCAGACCTCAACGTAAGGCTCCAGCCGCCTAACCTTTCCTTGGACCTTTTGAGTCTCTGCTTGCTTCCAAAAAGAGAACCAGTTAGGAGTCTATTCACACAAACAACATCAAATATGAATATGGGTCAGTGGCAATAAAAGGGTTCTTACTCTTCTTACAACGTCTAAATATAAACAGGAAGCTTTGACCAGCAACCTGAGATGAGCAGCCACATGCAATACAGCATCTAGCTCCCACCATTGGCAGAAACTAGAATGTGAAGAGGCCAAGGAGATCCCTGGGTCTGGGATAAGCAGCAAACAGAAGACTTAAGTTGCCCATCTCATATGGCCCCACGGCACCCCTCCCACAACGCCTACTCCCACGTTGCAAAAGCAAGCACTCAGCAAGACTCCCCTGGCCTACCTCCACCACCCCATGCCCTCCGCTCATGGACTTTTCCATAAAACTGCTTTTTTTCACTGCACTCAAAGCTTCAAAAAATGAAAAGCAGATTCTCGAGAGAAAAAAATGGAGCCCTTATCGTCTCTCCTGTTCTCTCTTTGCAGATGAGGAAATTCGGGCTCAGAGAGCCTGAATGATTTGTCCAAGGTCACCTACGGGGTACTGGCAGAGCCCACCCCGATTCTTGACCCCATGAGTTTACTACCACAGCAGGTCCACAGCAGTTGCCACACAGCCCCCAAAAGACTGGGGGAATTTTCTGCCAGGGAAAAAGCAATGTCAGTGGTCATTGGTTTATCCTGGGGCTCCAGGATGACACCTAGAACGGTCATGGTCTTCAGCAAATATCCAATTCATTAAGGTTGGGATTAGATTTTGTCATTTCTATCAAGAATACTTCCAAAAATCCTCCTTGGGCTTCTACAATTCTTACTACCAGGATTTCTCTGTCCATGAAGTAAAAGGACTTTGACTTCTGCTAAAGCAGGATACATACCTTTATATCCTCTTTTTAAATTATCCATGCACTGTTTTAACTTATTAAACACTTACAACTCCTATACGAGTCTCTTCTCATAGATGTTCTTCCAGAAAACAATAAATTAGCACATTGATGGAGGTTCAGCTCCTTGCTAGGAACAGCCAGGGAGGGCTGAGAGTTTAAACGCCTCGTGAAAGGCACAGCTTTCCCACCTGTCCGTCTGGAAACGGCCCTTGAGTCCCGTAGGAACTCGCCAATCCAAGGTGAATAAAGAAAGCTGGTGAGTTTGTCTTTCTTCTCCAATCCCTGAACTCGGGTTGAATCACAGAATGAACCAAATTTCAGGGACTGCAAACAGTAAACCGGCCCTGAGCAGGCCGCCGCATCTACCTGTCCTGAGGTGGGAAGGGCGCAGGGGCGGGGCGCGGGGACGGGAACTGGGACGGGAAGGGGCAGGGGCGGGGCGGAGGGCGGGGCAGCCCCGCGGCGGGCCCAAGGACGCCGGGAGCGGCTCCGCGCATGCGCGGCCCTGACGCTCGCCTCGGCGAGGACGCAGCTCACGCGACCCCTGGCGGCGGCTGCCGAGGCGCTGCCGGACGACCTGGGGCGGCGGGCAGCAGCGAATCCTAGCTGATGTAGCCCCAAGACAGAGCTTTTGGAGGCCCCAGGAGCCGCCCTGAGGCCTTTTGTGGAACTCCGGTTTTGAACATGCCCACAGTACCAAAGTGCCCTATTGTTAAATAAAGAAGCCCGAGTGTTGTCTATGGTGTTCAGGGAAAAGGTGCTTTTCCAAGACCTCCTGCAGTGTCCACACCTGCTCTCAAGGCAAACGAAGACATCTCACAGCACACCAGGATCGACCGGCCTCTTTCGGCCCGGCCTCGGCAGAATCCGCACCTGGGAGTCCCTACACAAATGCCATGCCAGCTCCCGTCTAGGAAGCCAGCGCTCGAGACAGCAAGGGGCTGGAATAGGGCAGCCAGCGCTCACTCCCTATTAAACCGGGACTCTACCCGTGACTGCCACTAGGTTGCTGTGAGGAGTATGGGAGTTAAGGGGCAAGTGCTTAGAACAGTGTTGAGAAGGACGTCTTTTTTTTTTATTTTATTTTTTATTTATTTATTTATTTTTTTTTTTGGAGACAGATTCTCACTCTCTTGCCTGGGGCGAGTGCCGTGGCGTCAGCCTAGCTCACAGCAACCTCAAACTCCTGGGCTCAAGCGATCCTACTGTCTCAGCCTCCTGAGTAGCTGGGACTACAGGCATGCGCCACCATGCCCGGCTAATTTTTTCTATATATATTTTTAACTGTCCAATTAATTTCTTTCTATTTTTGGTAGAGACGGGGTCTCACTCTTGCTCAGGCTGGTCTCGAACTCCTGAGCTCAGAACTATCCGCCCGCCTCGGCCTCCCAGAGTGCTAGGATTACAGGCGTGAGCCACCGCGCCCGGCCCGAGAAGGATGTCTTTTAATGCTGTAGTCATATTAATAATTTACTAGTATGATTCCAGAACTGGGCACATAATAGGCACTCAACAAACCTGAGTTCCTGTGTCTGTCTGGAGAGGCTGCGGTGTGCCCTGCAGGGGGCTGCCGCCTGTGCCTGGCCCGGGGCCAGGACACTGTGGAGGGAGCCCCGGCCAGGGACCACAGCTTCCTGCTCTGGGGCGCCATTCCCAGCCCACTGTGGAGAAACACGTCGGTGGAGGCTCAGCTGAGCCACACTCTGACACCCTCCTTCTCCACAGAACAGTGTGTGCTCTGCTCCCGCCCCCGAGGGAGCTCTGAGCTTTCCAAATATGGATGCTTTTTTCATTCCCAAAGCGTCATGAACATTTGGGGGAAGAAAATGAACACCAGACATGGTTTGGAAATGATGGAAGCCAAGTGATGGGGTGGTGCCGGAACAAGCACCCTGCTGGGAGTTTTAAAATGTTAAGACAGGAGTCGGGCCTAGGTGATCTCCTATACCCCGGCCAGCTTTGTGTGTGTCTAGGCCCTGAGATCCTAGAAGTAAGCAAACAAATCCTAAGAATAAAAAAAAAACAAAAAACCCGGCATCTGGCACATAATACAGAAAACTGCATTAAGGAGGCCCAGAGAACACGAGCTGCAGAGGGCAGGCCCTTCAGAGCCAAACGGCCTGAAGGACAGTCCACAAATTGAGATGATCCAGCCCAACAGTGAGTACGGGCAGAAGAGTTAGAGACATATTATTTGTTTTTATATGAGGCTCAAACCAAAATCTATTTTCATCTAAAATGGAGAGGATTTCAGAATACACTGAAAACACTGCACTTCTGCTTAAGCAACTTGTGCGTTGTTCAGGTAGAGTTTATCTTCAATAGTAGGCCCCTGGATGCCAGGGCAAAATGTTTAAAGAACAGAACCATCACGAGCACCCCCGTGTAGCAGGGGCTGTTGTCCCTAGTGCAAATGCAGGGAGACAAAGCAAGCAGCTTAGACATGACACAGCCTCAGCGCCCAACTCAGACCAAGCACTCACATATTTGCTGATTTCATGAATTAATTAATTATACAGTCTAGTTTGAGAAAGGCAAGTGGCAGATGTGAAATAATTAAACAAAAACTGAATGCCAAATTAGATGGTACTAACTATAAATAGAGGTGGAATCAGAGGAAGGAGAGATTGGCATGGACAAATGGAGCTGGAGAGGTCTGTATTCAACCACAGGAGTCACCAAGGATGGACTCAGCACAGGGAAGAGGGAATGACTCCCAGTGGGAGGCAGAAGACAGGCAGAGATAGGGAGTGGGCCTGGTAGGGGTGAGGGAAGGTGGGCGGGAAGGCAGACAGCCTGGAGCAGAGCGTGGATGTGTGGCTGCGGGCCTGGCAAGTCTAGGACATGACCTCCAGAACCTGGAGAAAGCATGGGCCATACCTAGACCGGCTATGGTTTGCAGAAGGACTTGAACCTGAGCTTCACGCGATAGGGACAAAAGGACTCTTATTTTGGTCGACTCTTGATTATCTCAGTGTGAATTTTGCCACAATACATTTAAACCTCAGACTAACTTGTCCTGACACTCGGGCCAATGTCTACTTACAGTCTTCACCACATTTTAACATCACCCTGAGAATATAAACCTGCCACAAATATACAAATGCTTGTGTTTCAGGCACACTGTAAACCCCAGAGGAAAGCTCTGTGTCATCTGTGTCCTTCCTCCCCTTCGTTAGCCCAGAACCCTGGTGGGCATTCTGCCGACAGGTAGAGCTCCCCGTTGCTAGCAGGGGTCCTGAGGGGCTCCAGGCTCAGTCCTTGCCCTCCTCACTCGCTGTGGTCCTCCAAATGAGCTTCAGCCATTCCTGGGTTTTAACCAAATCCTACACCTATGTGCAGACAATTCCTGACTCCTGACCAATAACCCAAGAGCTGAGAAACCCTTATGCAGAGCAGCAGCCCCAGAATCCCAATGGTTCCCTGGACAGCACCCTCTTGTGGACACAGAGAATTCACTGTGCTCATCCAACCCGGTATCTTCCCATCCTCCAAGGAAAATTGGCTCCTCCTCCTGTAATCCTCACCTGGTTCAACAACATCATTTCCTGCCCTATGAAGTAAGCTAAAAATCTCACAGTCATCTTCATTCCTCCCTCAACCACCTTCCCACACCAACTTTCCCACACACACGGCCCGTCTCCATGGCCTACTGCTGTTCTTTCAAATGCCTCTTGATTCTGACTTGCCTGCCCTGTCCTGGTTCAGCCCTTTGTACTTGGAATCTAAGCCTTTGCAATACCTCTGATACCCGTCAGCATCCAGCTAGAACAAAGGAAGCACTCTATTTCTTTCAAATAAAGAGAATTGAATGTCTGGAATTGTCTGCATAGGGGATGAAAGAGTAAGAGGCCAAACAGGATGGTTTTGCATCTCAGAATACCCAACAGCAGGAAGTCACTCATGTCCCTAGGGCTGGAGAGGACAGCGAGAGGAAGCTGTTTTAAAAGCCCAGAAGCTGGGGCCATTGGGTGGGAGCTGGAACCAGCAGAAGCTCCCTAATGGGAGCTAAAACCACAGAGAGAGGTGCCCTCTGATAGGAGCTGGAGCAACTGAAGAGACATCACTGCTGATAACAGCGCTGCCTGAGGCAGAGGGAGACACCCTGGCTTCTCTCTCCTGTTGCCCTCCAGTTACCTACCAGTGCCTCCTGTTGGCCAAACTCAGGCAGAAACCAACTGACTTGGGCACCTGGGAAACAGCCTGCAGAAGTCAAGCCCCCAGAAACGCAGAACAATAGACAGAAAGGGCCCAAAGCCAGCTTATCCCCTCAACCAGTTTTCTTCCCTAGAATCTTTAATTCCTTCTAATCTCATCTCCACTCTGTGCTAGAAAGACCTTTCTTGCTTATGAACTTAATTAAGTCATTTCTCCTGCTTAAAACTTGGCAGTGGTTGGCAGTTTCCTGGCAGAAAAAAATAGAACTTGCCCACCAGGCTGATTTGCCAATTCATTGTAAATATAGGAAGTGCTCCTTCCCAACTATGACAGGTATGGGTTTGCTCTATAACACGGATGAGCTGCTACTCAAGTATTACAGTAGAACAGAATAGAGATGACTGCTCAAAGTCATCAATTCCCAAACTGGGAACTAACTAAGGATGACTACCTTCTGGCTAGGGTTGTTTGCCATGATCAAGAGGCTCAGGGCTCCAATGAAAAGATACCATGCAGAAAACTAGGGAGAGCAAGTAAAAGCTACTAAAATCTACTAGAACATCAGAGTACCAAAGGATTGAATTAGCAACCAAACAACTTCTATAAAGATGGCTTCCCTGGTGAATTCTACCAAATATTTAAAGAAGAATTAACACCAGTCCTTCACAAACTCTTCCAAAAAGTGGAAGAGGAGGGAACACTGCATAACTCATCCTGTGACACCAGTATTAAATCAATTCTAAAACCAAAGACATCATAAGAAAACCACCAATATCCATTCTGAATATAGATGTAAAAATCCTCAACACATGAAACCCAGCAACACATAAAATAAACTCATATACCATGACCAAATGGGATTTATTTCAGGAATGCAAAGCTGGTTTAACATATGAAAATAAATCAATGTAAAACACTATATTTAAAAAATAAAGCACAAAAATTGCATGAATACTGAAAAAAAGCATTAGACAATATTTAATACCTTTTGATGAAAAAAAACACTCAACAAACTAGAAGGAAAAGAGAATTTCTTCAAGTTGATAAAGGCCTTCTACGAAAAAATCCACAACTAACGTCATACTCAATGGTGAAAGATTGAAAGCTTTCCCTTAAAATGAGAATGTCTACTCTGGTCATTTCTATTCAACATTGTACTAGAGGTACTAGCCCATGCAATTAGGCAACAAAAAGCAACCAAACCATTCAGATTAGAAAGTAAGAATAAAACTGTCTTTATTTGCAGATGACATGACGTTATATATAGAAAACCCTTAAGAATCCATATGCAAAAATAGTAGAGCTAATAAATGAGTTCAGCAAGGTTTCAGGGTATAAGATCAATACACAAAAATCAGCTGTATTTCTATATACTAGCAGTGAGCAATCTGAAAGTGAAATTAAGAAAACAATTTCACTCATAATAACATCGAAAGGAATAAAATACTTAGAATAAATTTGACAAAAGGAATGGAAGACTTGTATATCAAAAAACTACAAAACATTTTTGAAAGAAATTAAAGAAAACATCCTATGTTCATGGATTGGAAAACCTAATATTGTTAAGATGACAGTAGTCCCCAAATTGATCTACAGATTCAACACAATCCCTATAAAATATTATTTCCTGCACTAATTTACAATCTGATCCTAAAATTTATATGGAAATATAAGGGACTCAGAAAGGCTAACACAATCTTGAAAATCTTGAAAAAGGAGAACAAATTTCGAGTACTCGCACTTCCCAAACTTAAAACTTACTACAAAGCCACAGTAATAAGACAGTGTGGTACTGGCATAAGGATAGACATACAGACCAATATAATAGAATTGAGAGTCCGGAAATAAACACATTTATGCTCAATTGATTTTCAACAAGGATGCCAAAACAATTCAATGGGGAAAGAATAATCTTTTCAACATATGGTGCCGGAACAACTGGAGATCAACATGTAAAAGAATGAAGTTGGATCCTGACCTCACAAACGTATACAAAAATTAACTAAAAATGGATCAGAGACCTAAATTTAAGAGTTAAAACAATAAAACTCTTAGAATAAATCACAGGAGTAAATTTTCATAACCTTGATTAGGCAATGGTTTCTTAGATATAAAACCAAAAGCAAAAAAAAACAGTAAAAGAAAATAAACTGGACTTAATCAACATTAAAAACACTTGCATTTCAAAGGATATCATTAAGAAAGTAAAAAGATAATCTACAGAATGGGAGCAAATACTTATAAACTATATATCTGTAACAGGAGTTGTATCCAGAATACAGAAAATACTATTACAATTCAATAATAGAAAGACCAATAGCCCAATTAAAAAAATGGGCAAAGAATCTGAATAGACATTTCTCCAAAGAAAATATACAAATAGCCAATAAGCACATGAAAAACTGTTCAATATCAGTAGTCATTAGAGAAATGCAAAGAAAAACCACACCACAATGAGATACTACTTCACACACTTCAGGATGGCTATAACCAAAGGACAGTTAATAACAAGTGCTGATGACGATGTGGAGAAACTGGAACCTTCATGCAGGTGAAGCTGCTTTGGAACACAGTTCACAGTTCCTCAAAGTTAAACTCAGAGTTACCACATGACCCAGTAACTACACTTCTAGGTATATATCCAAGAGAAGTGAAAACATATGTCCATCCAACATCTTGTACACAAATGTTCATAGCAGCACTATTCATGAAAGCCAAATAGTAGAAACAATCCACTGTCCATCAAGCAATGAATGGATTAACAAAATGTGCAAAAGCAGTATACCCACACAATGGAATATTATTCAGCCATAAAAAGGAATGATACATGCTCCAACATGTAAGAACCTTGAAAACGTCATGCTAAGTTAAAGAAGCCAGATATAAAACGTCAAATATTATATGATTACGTTTATATAAAATATCTAAAATAGGCAATCTCTAGAGACAGGATGTAAATTAGTGATTAACTGGGGCTGTGGGGCAACGGTGGGGGTTCAGGAAATGGGAAGTGACTACTAATAAGGAGAGGTTTCTTTTTTGGGGTGATGAAAATTTTCTGAAATTGATTGTGGTGATAGTTGTACAACTCTGAATATACTAAAAACCACTGAATTATACACTTTAAAAGGCTGAGTTTTATGGTATGTGAATTATATAGTAATAAATGTGTCATTTAAAAAGCTATAAACAGAGGATTCTGGGAGGAAGGTGGGGTAGGAAGCACCAGGAATCTATCTCCCCACATCGACAACAATTGCACTGGCACAATCTGTTCAATAAAACTATTTTCAAACTCTGGAGTCTCTTGAAGGCTTTCAACTTCCAGGGAAGGATTGATGGTAAATTCAGTTAATTGCAGCTCTTAGCATAATAGCAGCTGGGCACATGTTCCTAGAACAGCCAATGTGCAGCTTGTAAGGAGCTCAGGTGGGCAAAGAGTACCCTATCCTACAAATATTGGTGATCCGTGTTCTTTTTTTTCTTTCTATTTTTTTTTAATTTTTTTTATTTTTATTTTTTTTGAGACAGAGTCTCACTCTGTTGCCCTGAGTAGAGTGCCATAGCATCAGCCTAGCTCACAGCAACCTCCAACTCCTGGGCTCAAGTGATGCTCCTGCCTCAGCCTCTCACGTAGCTGGGACTATATAGACACACACCGCCACGCCCCACCAATTTTTCTGGGACTATAGACACACACCACCACGCCCCGCCAATTTTTCTATTTTTAGTAGAGACGGTGTCTCACTCTTACTCAGGCTGGTCTCAAACTCCTAACCTCAAGCAATCCTCCCACCTGGGCCTCCCAGAGTGCTAGGATTACAGGCATGAGCCACCGCACCTGGCCAAGGTGATCTGTGTTCTGATCACTGCCTGTTGCTTCTGATCACAGAGGTGTGATGAAGAGGCAGCGGCCATTGCTGCACCTCCCCTCATTGTTGCAAGCCCTCCTCCTCCAACCAACAGAAGTGACTTCCAGGGAATTTAAAGGGCCGGTGCCCTTCCCTCCCACCCCATTTTTCTCTTTTTTCTCTTTTGGAAGCCAAACATTCAAGAGTAAGACATTCAAAGGCAACCACTTATATGGGTAAAATTAGATGGTTGACCAGACTTTCCAAGGGAAAGGCACAGATTCAGAGAAGGCCTGAGAAGACCTTAAGCATACACCTCAGGCTGATCCTTAGCACAGAGACAGCCTACAACAATTAGAAAAATAAACAAAAACAATAACAATAAACAACAAACCCTGAAGAAGGGGCAGAATCCTATTTCCAGAGTTACACTGTTAGATTCAAATGTCTACTTTTCAACAAGAATAAAAAAAAATCACAAGGCATACAAAGAAACAGGAAATACAGCCCATTCAGAAGAAAAACATAAATCAACAGAAACTGTCCTTGAGAAAGACCTGAGAGCAGATATTTAGATCCATAGATACAAACAGATTGAAAGTAAAAGGATGGAAAAATATATTCCACGCAAACAGTAACCAAAAGAGAGCAGAGGTGGCTATACTATTATCTTTTTTTATAAATCAAAAAGGTTACAAGAGACAACAAAGGACATTATATATTAATAAAAGGTTCAATATAGTAAGAAGATATAACAATTATAAACATTTACACTCCAAATGACAGACCACCAAAATATTTAACATATGAAGCAAAAACTGACAGAATTGAAAGGAGAAATAGTTCTATAATAATAGCTGGAAACTTCAATACTCTCTCAATAATGGATAGAACCACCAGACAGAAGATAATTAAGGAAATAGAGGACTTAACACAATAAACCAACTAGATCTAATGGCATATACAGTCACTCTACCCAACAACAACAGCATACACATTATTGTCAAGAGCACATGGGACATTTTCTAGGATGGACCATGTGTTAGGCCACAGATTAAGTCAAAATGCAGTATGTGCACACAATGGAATATTATTCAACCTTTAAAAGGGAGGAAATTCTGACATGCTACAGCATGGCTAAACCATGAGGACACTATGCTAAGTGAAATAAGCCAGTCACCAAAAGACAAAATACTGTATGATTCCACTTCTATGAGGTACCTACAGTAGTCAAAATCATACACACAGAAAGTAGAATGATGGTTGGCAGCGTTGGGGGGAGGGGGGAATGGGAAATTGTTGTTTAATGGGTACAGAGTTTCAGTTTTAAAAAATGAAGAATTCTGGAGATGTATGGTGGTGATGGTTGTTACAGCAATATGAATAATACATTTAATACCACTGAACTGTATACTTAAAAATGATTAAGACTGTAAATTTTGTTATATAAATTTTACAAAAATAAAATAAGTTGGGAGGAAAAAGCCATAGAGCATTTTTATAATATGAAAACTGAAACATCCTGGATGTTCCTTGGGCAACTGGTTAAAAAATATCCATAAGGCACACTACTGTGCAGCCATTAAAAACTATTTTCCAAAACATTTAATGACATGGAGAAATAACTGTATGTACACATATACACATATACACATATAGTGAAAAAAGAATATAAAATAGTATAGATAGCATAATCCCAATTATGTATATTATATATAGTATATATGTACTATATGTATATTTAACAGTGGTTAGCTAGCTCAAGTGGCAGTATAGTACCTGATTTTATTTATAAATATTTTTAATAAATATTAAGTATATATAATATAAATATACATTTTTATTTGCCAAATATTAATAGTCTATACTCAACACACAACTGAAGAATAAATGTTCATTTTTAAATCAAAGGGATTCCATTCACTGTTGGCCAGAAAGAGAAAAGGCCGGTTGCTCACACTGCAGGAAGGAAAGCACACAGGTATAGCCCTTCTGCGGGGCAATCTGGAAATACTTCTCTTTTGACCCAGAAACGGTACTTCTGGCAAGCTCTCCTGTGGAAACCATTAAAAACAGGCACAAAGACCAGGCTGAGAGGGTGCTCATCACAGCCTGGTGTGTAACAGAGAAAAGCTGCGAACAACCTACATGTCCAAAAATAGAGGCTTTTCAGTTAAATAGACTATACCTCATCCATACAATGAGATGTTATATGGCTGCTAAAATGTTGCAGAAATGTATCTATTGTCATAAAAGTGTTTATGATCTGTAGTGAAGTGGAAAAAGCAGATCGCCAAGCAGCATATGTGGTCTTAAATATAATCTCATTTTAATTTTAAAAATCCACACATATGATAAGCGTAGAGAAGATCTGGAAGGAAATGCACTAAAGTGTTAACATTAATTGCCTCTGTGTAGTTGGGGTAACGGATACTTTTATGTTCTTTTTTTCTATTCTGCATTTCTGGATTTTATATAACACATATATTTTGTGCATATTAAGAACAATAAAATAAAACGGGTTGCGGGGGGACAGGACAAGAGATCCAGGGACAGCTGGAAGCACCACAGGCTCCCCCAGCTCAGGAGTGTGGCAGACAGCACCTGCAGGGACGGGGAGGACAAGACTCACAGTCACCTCTACTTCCAGCCTCTGCTGGACGTGAAGTCAGACCATACAATCCCCTTCCACTGACCTGGCTTTATATATTTCAAAGCGTCTTCCCATTTTGTCTTATTTAGTCTTCTCAGTACTCTTGCAAGAGTATTATTAGCTCCATTTTGTAGATAAGAAAAGTGAGACTTAGATTAAATGACTCTAACCACAGAATAGAATCAAGGATTAGCAGGTTAGCTGACACCAGAATCTCACCAACACCGTCCCCACTCCAAAGGAGGGAATACGCTCCAACTGAGGGACAGCTCGGTAAGGTGGAAACGGCATGGATTCTGAGATCCACAGGTCTTGCTTTGAATCTCATCTCACCTCTGAAATGCGGCTCTCTACCCCTCTGCAGGGAATGACAATCCTATGGCACAGGATGGTTCTCAGGACAGGTGCAATCACGCAGGTAAATCACTCTCAGGAAGGGCTCAATAAATGCTAATCCAAAGGGAGCCCCCAACTCCCAGTGCAGCTGAATTCTGAGGCAGCTGTGACTGCTAGAAAGAATTCCATACCTGGGAATAACGTTGGACTTCGTGCCGTTTCCATGGCCCGGCTCTGGCCCTATTTTTGAGGCTAAAACAGATGAGTCTTCCTTCCTCCAAGAGCCCTCCACGCATGAGGACACTCCACCGCCCTGGAGACTGCTCTTCCCCTAAAAGCCCCATTCCTTCAGCTTTTACCTGCCTCACATGGTCTGGTCCCAGGGGCATCTCCAGTCCACAGTGACCCTGTTACAGAGCGGTCACCTGGCTCTTCCCCAATTTTCCCTTCTCTTTTTTCCCTGCAGTGGCCACCTCAAAGGAGAAGAGAAAATAAACGGCCCTGGGCCTATTTGATGAGAGGGCTCCCATTTCAGAGGGGGCCCTGTTGTGGACATCTGTCATGGACATTTGCCCGTCTTCTGAGTCCCTCTTCATCACAGCCTTCATGCTGGGCCTAAGCCAGTCACAGGACATGTCTCTGGTGACTAAATCAAGGATGGGAATGTGATCCAGTCGACAAGAACTTGGCTGGGATTTCTGAGGATCACACCTAAGAGAATCGGAGTCTGGAGCCTGAGATGGGAACCAACAGGAGAGAAGGTGACCCGAGAAACAGATAGAAAGGACTCATGTCTGTGAGCCCTGAATCCAGCTGCCACTGAAGTCAGTTTGGGTTATCTTTCACCCACAACGAAAGGGCCCTAACCCACAGATCTTGGCAGAACTGGAAAATGTGCCTTCAGCTTGGGCTGGTCATTCGGCCCTCCATGGATCATTCGCCCACTCTGTATATGCCCAAGGTAGGAGCTTTGGCCCCGCCTCAGAAAGCCCTGTGGGATGGAGTTTTTGCTGCTGACTTGGATTTGCACTGCCCCCTCCACCCTGTCTGTCAACAGAACACACACTTTCGCTCCATCCGCCAAGCAGCTGGCAGGGCCTGGGCAGAGGGGATGATGTGGGAAACCTCTCCAGCTGCCCCGGACCACAGGGTCCTCCCCATCCTCCAACATCAACAACTTTCCCTTCCCTAAGCAGCACTGCAGACCCCTGATCTTCACTTGATCTTCCCCTAAATACTTCCACCTAAACGTATTGATCCCAGGTCCCACATCCTGCCAGACGAAGCAGATCCACTGAGGCACCCATGTGTTCATGGGGAAGAAAGCCAGCCTCTCCCCTCTCCCCACAACTGCATATTGCCTGGGGCATCTGAAGAGACCTATCCATTTGGGGTCAAATCCAAGGGACACATAAGAATAAAAATAGCTAACATTTGTTGATTTGCCAGGCAGTGTGCTAAGTGCTTTACAGGTATTCACTCAGTCCCAGCAACAACCCCATAATGTATAAGACTCTTACCTCCATTTCACAGATGAGAAAACCAAGACCGAGTGAGGTGGAAGTAATGTGCCCAAAACCCTTTAGCTAGCAAGTAGATAAAGCCAGAGGTCAAACCTGGGCAGTCTGACTCCAAAGCCCCATGCTCTTAACCATCACATCAGAGCAGAAATTTCCCACCCGGGAGCAGAGAGGAATAGAGAAGATAGAGGCTCTGCAAAGCTCCCCACATGGTGCCCTCCCCTGGGCACGGAGGTCCTGCGGCTTGACAGAAAAGTTTCCCACCAAGAAACATCTCCTGTCCTGGCCCTGCCCTGGGTTTATTGTGCGACACCGGGCAAGTCCCTTCCCCTCCCTGGCACAGTCTCCCCACTGGAAAATAGCACATTTGTATGGAGGATGATTGTGAAAGCCCCATTTACTCTCTGGAGCCAGTCCTTCTCTGCTTTGGTACAGTACAATCTGGAAAGAAAATTAACTCCACCTGCTGTTTCCAGGGTCATAATTTCCCTCCTCGGGTACACTAATCTCCACAAGCCCCGTGGCACTGAACGCCCGTTTTCTTTCACCTGAGTGCAGGCTACTTCTCTCCTTGCACCCTCTAACAGGTTCCACCTGTGTCAGAGACCACGCTCTAATGGACAGGTGTAATCAGAGGTTTACAGGCCCCGAAATCTCCTCTCTTCTTTTTCCCAAGTGCCTGGTGGCTTTGGTCCTAGGAGTAACTTCTCACTGATGGACTGTTAGCAGAACTGATGTGTGTTACTTCCACTCACACTAGACATCACTCTCATTTCCCCTTTCCGTGAGCTGCAACATGCCAGCAACCCAGCTTCGATCACACAGATGAGGACAGCTCCCTGACGGACGGTGGAGGAACAGTAACTTCAGGGTGAACAGAGACGCCTTGACCAGTTGGACTGTTGCAGGACTTGCGCACATTGGAGCTGATGTATTTTTGGTCCCTTTATTACAGCAAGGTACATACTCAGGCTATTTATAAAGGCCATCTCTAGCCACTTCCAGCTCCTACTGTCCTGGATGCAGACAGTTACCCCATGTCCAGCAGACCTAAATCCCAACGTAGACAGTGGCCATCTTTCTACTGTTCTCTTTGAGAGAAGAACATCGGTGGCCACTCAGTATTCCTGAGATTTCCTTAATCTGTATCCCAGATCAAATTCCTCTTTTCGCTTGATTAACCCAATGCTACCAGCAGCTAAAGAGCTTCTATCTTCTATTCCCATTCTCTGTTTTCTCTACTTAGATTTAAGAGATGGGAGGAAAGGTGGGGAGGAGGAGTTGAGATCGACCTTGGAGCTCCCAGATGAGAGAAATGAACTGAAATGTACAATCTTCAGGAAAGAGGTCCATGGCTCTGATACAGCATGATGTCAGCAGACTCTTACAGGCAGGGAAGGGCACTGAACCATCATAAAATGCTCAGTATGTTACCTACAGGCAACGAAAACACACCTGACCATGGCAGACTAGTAGCCAAGGCACCCAGATTCCTCTGAATTACATGATGGGCATCTGGGTAGAAATCCAAACACGAGAACCTTTACGAATTTCATTCCATAACTGAGCAATTAGGTGCCAAACATTCTGTAAAGCCCTGAGGATGGCAAATGAGCAAGGCAGGATTCTTCCTTCAGAGGAACTCACAGACTGGCAGGGGCCACCTGATCATTCTCATATGTTTCTCATATAATGCTAATCTCCTGTGCTATGATAGCATCAAGTATGATCGATTCTGAATGGGTGAGTCCCAGAGGGCTTCAGAGAAGACAGGACGTGTGAGCTCGAAGGACAGAACTTACAGGAGGAAACCTAGGCCAGGCTGAGAAGTTAAGGCAGAGGAGCTGGTGGGTGGGGCTGAGAAGAGGGTGCAGGTGCAAATCTAGGGTATTCTCTAATGACCTGAATGTCTTCTCCCTGAGGAAAGGTCACCTGGCCTAAGCAAGCTCCAGTCCATGTGCCTGCCAATAGAGCGGAGCGATTAAGAACATGGCTTCAGACTGAGTCCCTTTCTGCCACTCAGGAGAGCGTGACTCTGGAACCAGTCTCTGAGGTCAAGTCCTGGCTCAACTGCTTCCCAGCTGCAGGACCCTGGGCAGGCTTCCCTAACCTCCCTGTGTCCCAGGTTCTTGTCTGTAAAATGGAAAGAATAATGGTGCTTACCTCACGGGTGGTGAAGAATGAATGAGGTACAGATAAAGGGCACAGTGCCTGGCACCCAGGGATCTCTCAGGACACCTTAGCCACTGATATCGTTCCTAGTAACTGCACTGCTCTCATCTCTCTCTTCTGTAAACTAGAGCTTTGGAGGGTTAAAGAGACAGTAAAGCCCCCAACACGGTGCTGGCCCCACTGAATGATGCTTCCGATTCCCAATAAGCGAAGGCTAACATCGCCTGGCCAGAGAGGGGCTCTGGCTGAAAACCCTGGTTTACTCAGACCTCAGGTCACCAGGGAAAAGGAAGAGTGACCTAAGAAAGTGTGCAGGGCATCCTGCTGCCTACAGTACTGCGCAGGTAGCACAGGGAGGGACGTGGTCTGGGTGCTTGCCCACCCAGGGGGCAGCTGCCACTCGGCTCCTGCCTGGTCTTGCCCTGAGGGGAGGATGGAGGGACAGCACTTTGCTTCTTTCCAAAGAAGCCAGAAAGCCAAATGTTTAATTGGATGGTCCAGATTTTGAAATGTTAACAACTAACTCAAAAGGGTCGGAAACGCTGAGCCAACTAAACAAGCCCTGTCTCGGGCAGCCTGCAGGCCGGCGGTGCAGACACTGTGCTTCCGATTTAAGGCTGCTTCGTACGCCGCATTCATGGAATCCCTTGTCAGCAGTGTCCCCGTGAAAATTCTCAAGGACCCTGGTGAAGAAAGAATCAAGAATATTCCTCACAGAGACAGAACCAA
This sequence comes from Indri indri, assembly GCA_004363605.1. Lineage (NCBI taxonomy): Eukaryota > Metazoa > Chordata > Mammalia > Primates > Indriidae > Indri > Indri indri. The sequence continues at coordinate 30,115 of RJWJ010016130.1, forward strand.
GGGCCTACCTCTGCGCATCTCCATGAATTGGGCTCATAATTTCTGTTAGTGCAAGTCACTCCTAGTACCCTACTCCCCGCCCAGCACTTACCTCTTCAGCTAACATTTACACCATGCTCACTAGGAGCCGGGCACAGACAGAAGCATTTGACATACACTATCTCGTGTAATCCTTAATGATAATCCAATGAGACACAGAGAGGCTCAGGAACTTGCACAAGGTCAAAGGCTGGGTGGGGCCCAGGCAGACGGTTCAGGGTTAGCACTCACAACCGTCACTCTACACTGCCTCTCACCGGGCCCACCAGGCTATCAGGGGCCTAGGTCACCCTGGGCTGGCAGCCACTTCCTCCAGGCAAAAGTGACCCTTCCCTCTCCCTGTACACATGTGACTCTACATGTAGCCACAGAAGTCAGAAACTAGCCAGACCTAGGTCTCTCAAGAGCCAGGTGTCCCAAGAGCCAAGAGCCGCAACCTCATGGTTGGGTCCCACTGCTGGCCACACATCACCCAGGGCTAGACTCAGGGGCCACGTCTCCTGTCCTCATTGCCTACCTCTCATGGCAGCCACAAGACGGAGCTGGCAGTACCTTCATTATCCTATCTCAGAGCCAATATTGAGACCAGAGCTCTGGGAGCTAAGCAGGCCCCAGAGCCACCTCCCACCCCCAACTAGCAAGCCAACTCCTGGCTACAACCCACCAGGCCCCAGGCCAGTTGGGTGACTGGAAATTACCAGACGAAGCATTGCTCTCCTTCCAGAATATCGTTCATAGACAGACAGACAGACACACACACACACACACACACACACACACACTCTCTCCCAGAAGCCTAAGGCGTGTAAGGTGGCTGAGTGAGCACCAGGGAGGGACGAGGAAAGCTGTGTGGCACAGACCCCAGCACACTCAACAGTTCAGACAGATGCAAACAAAAGCCAGATGCTCTCGGACCCCAGAGGCAGCTTCAAAGGAGCGTGCCCATGAAACTGCCAGAATGCTCTGTCAAAGGCATCTTTTCCCGGCTCACAGGGATGTTTAGAAGATTAATTAGAGAAGCCTGGCAGTACTTGAGGCTCCCCAGGGAACTGGGTGAACCCATCATTCCCACCAAAAAGCTCTTAAGAAGTGTGCCTCGAGCTGGGTCTTTGTTCCACGCTGCACAAGACAACTGAGGCAGACAGACTGGGCCACCTGCAGCCCCCACATCTCAGCCACAGAGTTCTGGCAGCACATAAATGGCCAGCTCAGTGCTGCTCTGGACGGTCAAGCCACCCAAGCCCTGGCCTCTGTGCCAGCCACAGTCAGTCACAATGCATGGCTTGGACAGCAGGTGGCAGGATGACAGGAGCTGCTTCAGACTGTCCACTTCTGCCGTGGCCTCAGAAGGTCCTGATCAAAGTATGCCTCCTCCTCTAGGAGGGCTTCCTGGCCCTGCTGGCCTATAGTGACCTCTCCTGTCTCTGAGAAGGTGTTACCTATCCCTGGATTTTAACATTTGCTGCCTTGTTTGGGGCTCATTTTAAAACACCATTTATTAAGCATTTAGTATGTGGATGGTACTCTGTTAAGTGCTTTACATACATTATTTGACTTAATCCTCATAATGACTCCATGAAGTGGATATGATTATGCCCATTACAGATGAGAGAGTGGCAGCCTGGAAAGGTCAAATAATCTGTGTTCCTGCCCATCTGTCATTTTTCTTTCCATGGGACTGATTCTCTCACCCTAGAGAACAAACTCCCCCATGGCAGTAGAGATGATACTTACACTTTCCTCCACCCCCTGAACAGGTGCACAGGTAACCACTGGAGGACTGACTACTCCTGTGATTGCCACGTATCAACCAACTAGCCTCAATCAACCCAGGTGGCATTAGTGAATAAAAACACTTGGCCACGTGGTCAAGTGACTGTAAGATAGGAATCCCTTATATGCTGTGCAGTATCATAATTACAAAGAAAAGTACCTGTTTAAGTTCCATATTAATTATCAAGAAACTTTGCTGAAATGTTTTTCCTTAATTTCCGTCAGTGATAATCAAAGAACTGAGGCTCTGAGGAAACCATGTGCTGCTGGGCCTAACGTCACCCAGTAGGTGCAGCGGGGCCCACCCCAGCCCCTCACCGGGCTCTGCCCAGGGCCAGGGGTCAAGCAGGAGGCTCTGCTGGCCCCAAAGAGCACGACGCTGAGGGGAAAAGCACGGACCTCACCTTTGGTAGCGTACGCTTCTGCAATCACCCGCAGCCTGTACGGAGGGGAGGACGTCAGCGGCAAGTCGTCGAGGCCCACCCGGGCGTAAATGTTCAGAGCTTCTTTATAATCTCCTTCCACATAATTCAATTTGGCCATGATCAGATTGGATTCTTGTAGGAATTCTGACTAGAAGGAAAAGGAGAGAAAAAGCCGTTTTCCTACAATATTATGCATGATGCTCCCTCGGGCCTGGCCATCTGCTGCTGTAAAACCCCACAGTCCCCCCTACAGAAACTTGTCCACGAATGTTCACAGCACAGTATCACTCACAACAGCCAAAAGGTGGAAGCAACATAGGTGTCCATCAAAATGTGAGCTAGCCATAAAATGGAATATTAACTCCATCATAATAAAGAAGGAAGTACTGATACATGGATGAACCCCAAAACATTACAGCAAGAGAAAAAGCCAGTCACAAAAGGCCACATATTGTGTGATTCCTTTTACATTAAATGTCAAAAATAGTCAAATCTATAGAGTCAGAAAATAGATTAGTGTTTGCCTAGGGCTGGAGGAATGGGGGAGGGGGAGGTGGCTGCTAATGGTTACGGGGTTTCTTTTGGGGGTGATAAAAACGTTCTAGAATTGATTGTGGTGATGGTTGCACAGTTTCATGAATATGCCAAAAATCACTGAATTGGACACTTTGGGTAAATTATATGGCATGTGAATTATATTTTAATAAAGCTGTTGCTAAAAACCCAAACAAAACATAAACCCTGCAGCTCCCCTCAGGCCTCTGCACTGGGCTGGGCCAAGGACGGAAGGAACGCTTCAGGAGTTAAATTTAAGCACCTGTCTCAGAAAAGGAAGCTGCCCAGACATCCTGATGGGTCCCGCTAGGGCCCTGGAGATGTACCACAAGACTGAAACCCCAATAATCCAAGGAAAGTCTTCCTGAATGGGTGCAAAAATCAGGACTTGCTTTCTTTTGGGGCAAACTTTTCTCATTGAGCCATTCAAGCTTGTTAAACTGAAGTGACCAGCTCCAGGTCCCTTCCCCAGAAGCTGAGGGCTGTAACAGCTCTGACGGGCTCTCCTTCCTCCCAGTCCACACCCCCCTACACCCCTGCCTCATCTTCTCCTTTCCCTCCCCAACCCCTCATCACCTGCGGTAAGAAGAGGCCACCCAGCCACCTATGTAAGGAAACAGACTTATCACCCTCACCAGGGCCTTCTCTTTGAAGTCCAGGCTATTCAAGGCTCCATTTTTCAGCTCACAGAAGCACTCCGTGAAGCTGCACTATTTATTCTGTAATCTACAGCTTTGATGGGGTGGGCAACACGGCACAGGTGACCAGGCAGAGCACCTGAAGCAGCTGTTCAGTTTCCAGGCATTTCTTGGAAGGGAGCAGGGACAACAGGCAGCACTGGAGAGGATGGTAGGATGGGCAAAAAGTGTCTATGATCAGCCCAAGGGAGAGGCATCCATGCAAGAAATCTGGATTATATTTGGAGACAGAGAATCAAAGCAGATTTAAGTAAAGAGAAAAAGCCATAAAAAAAAAAAAAGCACTCAGCACCGGGGTCATTTTGAAAAGGTGTCGTAGAAGATTCTACAAGATTTTCCCTCCTTCCCAAGCCCTCCAGCACCTGAGAACCACTGGCTTGAAAGCAAACTGGGGAGGAAGGATGGGGACTCGGTGTTGATGGGTGCAGCACAAAGTTTCAGTGCGGGAAGATGAAGAGAGTTCTAGAAAGGGAAGGTGGTGATGGCTACACAACCATGTGAATGTACTTAATGCTATTATACTGTACACTTAAAAATGGTGATAATGTTAAATTTTATGTTATGTATATTTTACCACAAGAAAATAAGTTTAATAAAAAGGCAAACTTAAGGGCCAGGTAGAAAATAAGCTTGAAGAAAATTACGAGCCTACAGCCACCTTCTGGAGAGCCTTGCTGGGCCAGTCCAATCTGCGGCATCTTACAGCAGAGAAAACAGCTTGGCCAAGGCCACTGGGCTGCCCGGGTAGTGGGAGGACAGCCCCAGTGCGGTCCAGGGGCTGCCTTGCTCATGACAAACTCCATTTTCTTGCCCTGAGTCAGAAGTCAGGTCTCTCAGTTCAGGGCGCTCTCTACGGCACTACACTGCAGCTGACCCTGGTCTTTCCAGCCTCAACTCACCCGAGACAAGCTAGACCTGAGGTCAAGGCAAGAGGAAGTTTTACATTAGCCAGGATGAGTGAGGCAACACACCCGTGCAAAAGCTGTGCAACTTTCGAACATTCTATACAAGATAGAGGAGACTGAAACCAGCAATGGGAGAAAAACTCTCCAGATGGAACCAATCAAACAGCAGTAAATGACATATATCTAGTGCTACACATCCCTGAAAGAAATTCCACATTTGGGCCTTAAAACAATCCTGAGCTAAGTAGGCCTATAGTTGAGAAACACGAAGCTCAGAGAGATTAACTCCCCAAGATCACACTTATTAATCCAAAACTGAGACTCAGACTCCAGAATTTTAATTTTCAGTTCAATGTGCTTACTACCACGCTGGCTTGTAGACAATGGAAAGCAAAAACCGTAAGCACTGGGTGAAATGAAAGGTTAGTTTCATTTGGGGGTGCT
>RJWJ010016131.1:0-34950 GCA_004363605.1 Indri indri
CACTCCCCACTGTTTGACCCGCGCTCTCCGGTATTTGCGATCGCTTCTCCACTTCACCTTGTTTTTCCGCAGCACTGCTTGTCCCTCGCTGCTTCTCTGTTTCACGAAGCTGATCCTGTGGGACAGCGCCTCACTCGCCTGTGTGTGTCCGCGTTCTTCACCTCCCACTCTGGGAGCAGAGAGCCCGGAGGTCACCCCTAATCCACCATTTTTCTCCCCCTATATCTAAAGATTGTTAAAGGGAAAAGAAAACCTGCCTACCAGAGTAAGCTGAATATTTTTTTGGTTTTTTGAAGTGTGCTATTTAAGAAAAATGGCAATTTTTTGTTTGGTTAATCAAACAGTAGGAAGTGTGGTAATGAATAATTAGATAATTGGACGGCCCAGTTTATCATTATAATTTGACATTTACGTAGGTCCTTATATTTTCAAATGGTATATATAACCATTTTTCTTGGTTCCATCAATATTACCTTGAGAGCTAAATTCTTCAATTCACATTTTACAAATGAACACAAAGAAGGACAGTGAGATGAAGCAAGTCAGATGCAAAGCTAAGACAAGAAATTCTTGCCCTGGCAGGCCTAAGCCACTATTTTTTGTCCCCTGATGAACCCTAAGCCTTTCTGTTTGAAATTTTTCAAAGAGAATTAAGCTGTCAAACACACATTCACAAGCAAGGCCCCTTGATTTTCTAGCCCAGGTGGTCCAATTACGGATTTAGCCTTAAGTAAATTCAGATATAAAATAATATGGCAAATCATGCTTTCTGTAGTCTTAACAATTCTTTATTTTAAACCAGACTTCAAAGATTAAAAACAACTTTACCATGGGTAATAGTTTCATTCCAACCCTCCCTCCTCAGTCCTTTCTGCTCTCACTAGAACAATACTACCACTGTATAGGTTCTGTTTGCAGCACCTCAGGAAGTTCTCTGGGTCTGCCTCAACAAGGACTATAAAAATAGCACATAAGCATGGAAATAAGAGGGCCATTATCTGACATTTGATTGAAAACTTGATCAGAGCTCAGAATCCACACATCTCAGCCCAAGTACTCCTATGTGCTTTCCATTCTCTTCCTCTCCTTGCTTGGTTCCAAATTACCCCGTGACCATCACCACCGCCCACCACGCCCTGACCACGATGAACACTGACACACAGAGCCACCTCATAGGGTAGCAGTGTTCTCCCTGTGGATAGCACAGGGGTTGAAAGAATCCACAGCTCGGGAAGTAAGGATACCATTTAAGCACTGAATGTTCATTTACACAGTCCATCTGATGAGCCTTTGAGTCTTCTGCTTTGAAAGGATCCTAAAAGAATTCAGATATTTAAAGTAGAATATTTGAACTTTGTAAGAGCTTCAGCTGGATTAATGTAACATTTTCAAAAGATAATATATATTGCAAAGCATCTAGATTCAGATGATCTGGATCAAATCCCAACCCCACTGAATTAACTTGGGTCAATTTGATGATTAGACTTCATGGAAATAACATTCAAACTAAATAACTTGAAAAAAATGAAAAGAACAATCCTGCTATAAATACTGTTACTCTTGGTAAGTGACATTTTATGTCAAGAGCTCAAGGTTAACAAGGCCTAATGGAGGCAAGAATAGATAAAATTATCAAAGAAAAATTAATTTATCAACCTTAGACAGAAACACCTCTTCCTCCAAGTGCACAATTTGAAACTTTTTCAATCAAAAATATACCTACTTACAAATATATTTTATATGCTTGAAATGCCACTAAATAGTTGAGTAAAATGTGAAAATGTGACTTGGTATTTGGCAGTGCATATGAGTGTCTGTGTGTGTATATGTGTACCCTTTTAGAATTAGCTCTTTGGAAATGTATTTTATTGTTGAAGTTGTACATTGATCCCCAAGTTGAAAGACAAAAATACAAACAAAAAGTGATTATGCATGAGATTTGAAAATAACACTTTCTTACTTATTAAGCTTCTTATTTTCTATGTCTCTGGAAAATAATAATTATAATGACACTGTAGCGTTCTACACATATTTTTGAAATAAAATTATATATATGTACATAAAATTTACATATATTAAATTTCATTCTCAAATAAACAGAATTTCATAATTAGTCATGAAACATTATTCTAAACAACAAAATCCCAGATGCCAAACCTAGATTTTCATTCATTCTGTATTCGTCTACTAATTCATACCTGGCATTCTAATTTCAGAATCATCTTTTACTATTTTTATTGGAAGTTCTAAAAATAGAATCAAAAAGGATAGTACCCATTCTGGTATCTATCTTCCATGATTCTCTTATTCCTATCTTAAGGATCACATAACTTTTGTTTTATAATTGAATTCCTTTCCCTATTAAAATAAATAAAAACAAAACTTTTCAGAACTATTAATGCACTTCCTTGCTCACTAAATTGATTAGCAATTGTTCTACTCTTTCTGTTCCTGACATTTTGACATTAATAAGTTATCCATGACTTGTGTTTTACTGGCAAAGTTATGTTGTTCAGAAGTGGAGAGACACTCAGTACCCCAAGTCAGATAATGAAGCTTCTATTTTATGGAGGCAGGACTCTGATTTTTACTAGCCTTTTCTAAGTACATTAACAGTATAAGCTGTATTTTTAAAGCATCTATAAATTATAAAATAGTGTTGATATAAGAGTGTGTGTCTATGGTTATATGCCTAAAAGCCCTTAGAACATACTGGTACATGCCAGCTCTATAGAAAGGCCAAAAGGATGCCCTTGAAATTCATTTTAACTCTTTCAACTTGACCTGTACCACGAATCAGGAATGAAAATCAATGGCTATTTACTTTATATGCACAAAGCATTGTGCAATTACGAGAGCAATATAAAATGGTTGTCAATTTGTCTTTTTCTCTCTTTATTTTATTGCTTTTTGAAATCATTTACATAATACATCAAAGAAATAAAATAAGAGTAACTGTATAAACACTTAAGATTAAATTTTCTTAAAAGTGAGTATTGATGCACAGAAATTGGCATGTTTACAAATGAATTCTACTCCAATCCTACCAGATCTCTTCACCAACGCTTACCCCACGCCCCACCTCAATTAGGTGATTCTAGCCCCAGATCCCAGCTGCCATGCAAATCACATCTGGACCGAAGAAAGAAACGGAATCTCCTCCACTCTTTTCATTTCCCCCTGAGTAGACCTTACTATATCCAGCACTTCTTTAAGCTCAAAACTACAGTGCTGATATTGCTAATGATGTTTTATTATTCATTTCAAAACATTGTCTTTGCCTTAATTTATTTAATTATATCATAGAAATAACATTCAAGACATAAAAGTCTGTAATCACACAAAGACAGCATTGTAAAAGACCTTAGAAATCACTGTGTCTAGAGCTGTGATTCTCAACTATTTTTTTCATTATCACCCTTCCAGGATAATTTTTAAGCAATCTTTTCCTATTCAACCCACACCCCCATGAAATTTAAATATCACAGCTATACTCTATACTTGTTTATCTACTCCATGCATATCTCTGCTTTATACATAAAAAGAGTATTTTTTGTGTTGTTCTCTAAAGAACCAATTTTTGTCCCCTTGGGGTGATATCACCTTTGTGTTGAATGCATTTTTCAGTTGAGTAAACATGACCGAAACAGAGCTAGCAAAATAATAAGATACTGTTATCACAGTGGTATTAGTCAATTACGGTGGGACAAGAGTTGTACCACTTTACTTTTACAATCACTAATAAGGTACTGAAATACTTCATCTTTAGAAGGAAATCTGAGGAAGAAATAATGCCCCCGTTCATTTGTAGATTATATCTCCCTATCTAATGTTTTCCATCATTTCTCTTTCATTAATTGCATGGCTACCACTCCCTTTTTTCATGAAGGTAACACTAAAAGAACAAGTAACTTCTCTCTTTCTAAGGTTATTTATGACTTCTTTTTTGATTCAACTTTTCTCTGCTTATCACAGCATCTTTTCATAGCATCTTTCACCAACAACAAATCAGCTTAAAGACACATGAGCTCACGTTGCATGTAAGAACATTTACACATATATAATTCATATATAAACACATGTACACATATTATTTCAAAGTGGAGAAAAGGCCACATATGGTGGCACACATTCTTCACTGCTGAAGACTAGAAGCTACCATACGATATGATGGATTGCAGAAGTTGTTTACGATGACATTTTAACATTTCAGTTTCTCATCTCATCATGACAAATTTCTGACTAAGGCAGTTCCTTCAGTGCAGCTTAAGTCACAGTATGGAAGCAAGCCACTTAATATTACAATATTTGACAATGTAATAGTGAAAGGCTCCGAAGCATAATCAATAAAAATAGATTCCAGACCAGGGCAAAAGGCAATCAGGCACACTCAAAAGAAAGTGGCTGACTCAGTAGCTTTCTAATTAATCAAATGAATCACTCAAACCCCATGGAAATAAGGGCCAAGAATCTCAGAAGTTCTGCACTAGCAGAAGTATTTTTCATGATGTATGTTGGCCTTTGTTGTTCACGAAAAGAAAATCTTGGTAGGGCTTAAATGTCATGGTTAAAGTGGTACAGTTTGCACCATAGAGTTTTTTGTGGTTTTATGAAAAGAATATGGAGACAGGATCTGGGTCCTTGTCCTGACTTTGATCCTTACTGGTTGTATTTTTCCTGGGCAAGTCCTTCAACCTCTCTGAGTCACCCTTACATTAGGCAAAGTTTATTGTGAGGTCAAATGAGATAATGAGTATAATTGTGAAAGCTGTCAGGTTATTATAAAAATAAGTCCTATTTCATCATTATTGCTATCCTACAGTCACCTTAGCTATTCTTTTCTATTTCAAATGCATATCAAGCAAGATTTTGTTTGCATCTAGTTGCAATGGGACAATATTAAGCTATGAACAAAATATGATTCTGGTAATAATCTCTTAAAATCTTGATGACAGATGCCAAAAGTTTCAGACAGTGATAGTGAGTGTCATGAAAAGAATCTGTCTCTTTCCTGCTCCTAACATAGTTATCAGGCTTTCCCCATATATCCTGGGCTTTCCATTCTTAGTTATTATTCTACTGAAAAATTGTTAAGTGAGTCACATGGTTCGGAACACTGAACTATGTGGTAGTAATCGGGAACTGACCATCGAGGACTCAAGGCGGAGAGAAGAGATTGTAAACGGTGGGATTGAGGTCAAGTACAATTCCTATCCCAGAGAGACAGAGAGTTTCTGCAGTTTGGCATGTGCTTATGTTGGTATACTCGTATATTTGTGAGTTCTATTAAGGATTAGGTCTGGGTTGTTCCTATTTCCCTAGCTTCCCAAAAATGAATATATAAACGAAATGCAAACTGCAAATTTGAAGTTTAGGCAAATATATACACCATATATGCCATCTACTCACTGAAAATGTTCCTGCTATTCTTCTGGCAGGAACTAGCCATCATGACATCCCTTTTAAATCTCCTCAGAGCTCACGTCGCATTGCAACTTGTGTTGGAGCTCGTTGTGGGATAGCCTGTATCTATCAGCACTCTCCCCACTAGACTGGATGTTTCTTGAGATTAGGGATTGCGTGTCAGTCATTCTCCTATCCTGAAAATGACAGGGACTACTCAACTGTGGCACATGCCAGATACTCAACAAATGCCTACTAAGTTAAAATGAACACAGAGAAGATACAATTTGAGGTTGAAATTTCCATAGTTTTTTACATGATGCTTTGTGATCATACGCCATTCTTTCTACATCAATAGTGTATCTTTAAAATTTCCTATGAACTAGTTTAAAATGTAGACTGAATGCAAGAAAAAAAAGAGAGAGAGAGACAAAGAGATGAGAGAGAGGATTTTGAAATACGATTCTAACTAAAAAGGGAAGAAAGGAGTAAATTATTAGAAAGCCCCATTAGAATTTATCATGGTAAATTCCACTCCTAACCTTTACTTCAGCCTCCCATTTGTAACACTATTGATCTTCTGAGCAGTTTGTTTTAAAGCATGTTTCTGAAGGTTAAATTAGACCAAACAAGTGAATTTCTGCCTTTTAAAATGACAAACTATATACCTGCTCCTTGAGGAGAGTTAAAAGAGAGCTTCTTTTAATTTCAACACAATTATTATCTGGCTTGCCTTTTAGCTGACCAAGACTCTGCCTCAATCAAATTAGGCTGAATGTTAGTTTTGCTTTTAGTCATGAATTTATTTCCTACTTTCTTAATTGTTCTAATTTCTTAATTGCTAGTCGGTGAAAGACTTGTGTGTAACCAAATGTGTTTCACACGGAGGAGCTGGAAGTGAGCAGGGCTCGAGCCTATGAATAACACTGCTCTTCACTTGTCTTTTCCCGTCACGTGCTTCCAATCAATAGGCGTAAGAGTTGCTTCTGGTGACCCAGAGCAGAACTGAAAGTTGGAGCTTCCTTTGGCTGAGAGTGCCCGACAGTAATTCATGCACCGTAAACACAGTCTGTCGAGCTGTCCCACGCCTCAGCAGTTTACAGGGAGTACAGATTATTAGAATAGAGTTGGGGCTCGATTTTGGCTTATGCTTCTGTCATGGTCTGTTGCTGTTGATTTTTTGGGAGGCACAGATACTGTGTCCACCCAAGGGATGGTTTTGGTACATGGTTGAACTCCATGAAGAAACAGTCTTATTTGTTAATGCCAATTTTTCTCTAAAGTATACTTTCTATTTTTACTTAATACATGATAAACAGTGTGTTATCATTATATACTCATTTTAATGTGTATTAAAAATATGTAACTGGCATATCAGACCAATGATTTCTTATCTATCATTGCTCAAAACAAGTCAAATAATACTTAGAAATGGAAAAATTATGTCTAGGATGTAGGAATTATAAAGTTGGGAAAACATGACTTAATACCACAACTTGATTCTTTAAGGACAAAGTAGATGAGCCACCTAGAGTGAGTAGTAGTATCATTTTGACCTGTCATTTCACACTTTTTTGATATGACAAAGCAAAGTACCATAGAACATCCAGCTCTAGATCAAAATAAGTACATATGAAATCTTCAGAATGAAATTTTTCAGGATGTTAATCTGCTCAAATGACTTATGGATTTAGATTCAGCAAAGGTCAAATCATTTCCTCTAAAACATAACTGCATGCAGTAAAAAATGAATGCAACATAGTTAACCTACATACAGCTGTAAGTCTTGTTCCCAGGCATCAGCAGCATAGAGAAGTACAATGGCCTTACCCTGGTTTACCAAAAACATAAACACATTCCCAGGAGGCATTTTTCTAAATCTGACTCAAACGAGTGGATGTGTTGCTGAACAAGTAACTAACTACATTTTAATTCAATTCCTGATATTGATTCCCAAGGAAAAGAGGACAAGGGCTCATTGTCCTATTTTAGTTCTCCTCCAATGGCTTATACTGTCCTTAGATAAAACGGGGCCACCATACCATGGAATGCAAAGCTCGTCATGAACTAACCTCTAGGTTAAATGTTCATCCTTCCCCATCTTCGTCCTCATTCACTATAGCTCAGACACCTGAACTTTCTGCAATTCTGGATGAAAAAAGCTCTTCTTTTCCCTACCTAGGACCTTTCCACATGTTATTCCGTCTGGCAAGAACACTTTCCCCAACTCTTTACATATCTATTCTCTTCTCATCATAAGATATTTGCTTAAATTCATCTTTCTCAAAGAGCCTTCTCTAACCATGTTATTTAAAGCAATCCCTTCATTCTGTATCATCTCCTTTCTGCTTTTTGTTAATTTCTTTCAAAAGAAATAGTAATTGGCTATTAATTTCTTTGCTTATGTGTGTGCATATGTTTCACTGTCTTTTTCCCTGGAATAGGAGATCATTAGGGCAGGGACTACAACTGTCTGGTTCACCTCTTTTTCCCTCAGCATCCTGCACAGTGCTCACACACAGAACGTCCTTATTAACTGTCTTTGAATGGTTTAATGAGGGTCTATCTTACTAATGACTGCCTTTTAATTATTTTGAATACTCAAATTATCTTAGGACCCTCAGAATAAATTCTATTTTCATCATAATGTTAAAAACATAAAATAGGGAAAACTAGGCTTTAATTCTTTTTAAATTATCCCTACAAAACTAAACTCAAGGCATAATTTTCAGCTCTCTGGTTCTGCACCTCAGCTTTGCATTGGGGGAGTATGATGAATCTCTCTCTTAAACACAGTCATACTAATTTAAAACCCTAAACTCAGGGGTGTCAGGAGCCATCCTGCTCTTTATAGTCTTAGCAGTGCAGTTTTTCTTTCTGCAATGTGTTTTTTGATTAATTATCCAACTAGTAACTAACCAGTCCTTTCATCAGTTTTCTTTGTTGAAATCTATTTTTCTGTCTGACATTTAAGTTTTTCTATCTTCCTCATGTCATTTTTTCATCTATCATTTTCTGTTTCATTTTCCTCAAGAAATGAGTCACTTGAAAAGTATCTTTTACTCTCATCTTCCAGCATATGTGAAGGAAAATCTTTAATATCTCAACCTGCTTGTTGAATTAGACTTTCTTCAGTTCCAATTGTGTGTTCTGAAGTACAAAGTGTGCATTTTTAAATCAAAATGTTTTCTTTCCTCACAAAGTCATATCATTCCAACCATCCCCATTGTATAAAATAATTGTTAAATCAATTCAACAAAGACTTGTTCAACACCTACAGCATGACTGACACTGTCCTAGGCTCTGGGGAACAGCACGAAACAAAAATCAAGTCCCTGCTTGAATAGACTTCCAGCTGGGCTGGAACCTGCTATTTAAAACATATGTTCATGTATACACATGCATGTACACACATGTGCACACACACACACACACACACACCCTTGTCTTGCCATATGCATGCTGAAATGTAAGGATCCTATACAAGGGAAAAGGAGAGAATGTATATTGGAGGACAAGGCTGCAATACTTGCCACAACATTATTACTGTATTTTATTAACTATACCCAGGAAATGAGCAAAGTATAAAACCCCCCAAATAATTAAGAATATACTGTGTAATCTCTAGGTTCTGGGAACATGTAATCCAGTTAGAAAGAAGAGACAAATGGTAATTTAACTAACAATATAATTAAGTTTCTTAGCAAGGCATAATCCCCTACAAAGCTGGATTTCCTCACCTTTCTTTCCAATCTCAATTCCAACTATTATGAGGACTTTATGTGCGAAGCATTGCAACTTTTCTGAAAAATACCATGTCCTTTCACCATCCCCTGTTTTTACAGATGCCGTTCCAACTTCCTGGCACTGCATTTCCACATCTCTATCTATAAAAAGTTTTCTTCATCCATCAAGACCAAAGTAAAATGATAATACCTAGCTCAGACCCTGGTTCCTGAGGGTACTCAATGCATGGTGTTACACATATGAGTGAATATAAAACAAAGGTAAGAGTGAGATGAATTCTGTGTCAATGGCACAGATGCATAAGTCCTGATAGGTTCGGAGTGAGAGAGAGTGAGAAAGCTTGCTCAGGATAAAAAATCAGGACAGGGAGGGACTATTCTTAAATACTGAAAATAGCTTTGAATGACAGAAAGGAAGTGAGAAGCCATTTTAAAGGAACAACACATATTTAATTTGGAAACATGTAACGTTTGTTTTCTTTATGCTTAATATTTGTTTTATGCCTAATACTCATAATGAAATTATAGTAACAATTTCCATTTATACTGAAATGTCATTTATGCCATGATGGTAAATTTATTTAAAAATGATCTGGTGCATAAGGTTGGTGACCTTTGTTTCCTTCCTGGAGAAAAGCATTTGTTTCCTTCACAGTTAAGTGAATTTCCAGATTAAAGTCTCCTGATGTGTTGTTGATAGGTTCAGTTCCAACTCTATTAATCCTTAACACCCTTCCCAGTTACTTATAAAGCAAAAATAAAGAACAAATTTTAACATTTTAAACAAGGAAACCCGTTTTGAATAAACTTTCCTCAACAGACCATTAGTCCAAAATGTTGAAGATACCAATAGTTACATGTATTATTATAAAAACTAACATATGGCAGAGACGAGAAAGTCACAAAGTTACATCAATTATCTCAAGATAAAAATTTCTGAAAATGGAGAGAAATTGATGACTGGGTTGGACTGATGTGTTCACACAGTTCAGAAAACACTACTTTATTAACAGAGTTCATTTTTTTCCTATTCCAGAACATTTTTGGCTTTGATTTATAAAAGTTCCATATAACATCTACATGGAAAACTCCAGTCCAAGCCAGAGATCTCTTGCTATAAGATTAGGAGACCCAATTTGAGCCTCGGAATTGCTTCTAAGTCTGTAACTCACTTTCTGGAAGATTGAACATGTTAGCAAAGCTGCTAAGGTTCCACTTCATTCTCTACGTTGTGAGCAGAGTGTGGAGAAGAGTCATGATCTCTGGAGTCTGCCAGTGCAATTCTAGAATTCTGTGTTTCTGTGAGTGTCTCCATAAGCTCCTCAGTATTAGAGACTCCTCAAACTCTTTCCTCATTCCTCAGGTGGCCCCCAAGTTTTACATATCCGGTATCTAAAGTTTTGTCTCATTTTGGAATGACACATCAATTCAAACCCATTCAACATCACTTAATTTTTATGTGATCTTTGGCCATGTGTTTAACCTAACCTCTGTTTAAGATATTCGAAGAGAATGGTAATAATTGTCTCTTAATGTTGCTATAGGAATTAAAGTATAGATATAGATATAGATCTCCAAAAGGTGAAAACAACACAAATGTTCATCAACAGATGAACAGATAAACAAAATGTTGTGTATACATATAGTGAACTATTATTCAGGCTTTAAGAAGAATTAAATCACAACACATTCACGGCATGAATCACCCTTGAAAGCATTATGCTAAGTGAAATGAACTAGACACAAAAGGACAAATATTGTATGATTCTACTTATGTGCAATATCTAGAATAGGCAAATTCACAGACAGAAAGTGGAATAGTGGTTACCAGGGGCTGAGGAGAGGGGAGAATGGGGAGTTATCGTCAAAGGGGCACATAGTTTCTGTTTGAGATGACGAAAAAATTCTGGAAATAGATACTGGTGATGGTTGCACAACATTGTGAATGTACTAAATACCACCAACTTGTATATTTAAAAATGGTTAAAATGGTAAATTTTATGTATATTTTACCCCCAATAGAAATATAAAAAAATACAATGTACTTATAGCTTTGAATCCTTATTCATAATAAGGAATGTATAAAGGTATTATTAATATTTTACATTATAATACTACTACCAATAAGTCCAACAAAGTTCATGTGGCCAGTTAGTTACAAACCCAAATCTCTCCTTGTATCCATATTTTCTGGTTCCTAACCTAATATTGTTAATGAGACTGCATATAAATCTTAATTTTTTTATCAGGGATCTCTTTCATGTCTCTCAGATGCTTGGACACATGACTTTATTCCAGCCATTGCTTAGTTAGCACCCTTCAGGCAAATCACAATTAGTAATGTAATTTTAAAGTAACAATCACAATTTGTTGTACATACTCACAATATAAATAATGTTTTGGTGATCACCATGCACCTCTAAGAGTATCTCCCACAAAGTATGTATTTAATCAATATTTGTTTATTAAATGAATAATACATATATGTAAACATGTGAACACAAAATTCATCTCTCTTCCTTCCTGTAGTCCCACTAAAATGACATTCAATAAACAAATAAGTCATAAACCCATGAACTATAGGAAAGGAAATTACAGAAGATCAAGATACCAACAAAATTTGAGAAGCTGGACACCTGGCAATAGATTTAGCTGAGTCAAAAAATATTGAAGCCTGTCTTGTAAAGGTAGAAGTAGAGTCTTGAGTACCTGAAAAACCCCAAAGAGCTAATGAAGTAAAAACATCAGGTACCTTTAAAGACCAAGAGTCAAAGGGGAACAGAAAATAAGAGGTAACTGTTTTAAAAAGAATGATCAGACCTACAGATTCCAAACCCGGCAAATAATGAACTAATCAACCCACAACAAGGCAAGAGATGGGTAGTTAGCTTTCTGGACAATGAAGTCAGAGAATATATAGATCTTAAACTAGTTATAGCTGTAGGTTAGGGTGACGAGCCATATCAAGTAGAGAGAGTAGGAATAAGGCTGTTTTCTAGTCTATATGAACAGAGTTTGTTCTCAACGTTTTAGAGCCTCCCAATTATAAATAATAGCCGAGGAACATGAGATATATAAGGAATGTTCCTTACACAAAAAGCAGAAACTCAGAGAATTTTTAAAGAGAAACTATTATATATTAATATTATTCTCAAAGAGACAAGAGAAGATATTTCAATTACAAAATAAGAACACAGACAAGATATTGCAATTACAAAATAAGAACAAGACAAGGGAGAAACTGATTTCCACTAAGCACAGCTATAAATGCTGGAAATAATGCAAGATCCAACCAGAGGTGAAATCTAAAACATAGCAAGAAAAAGGTTAACTGACTTGGGAAGCCAGCACTGAAGGAAAAACAGCAGCAGGGCTTCTGTATCCCCCTGCTCAACAGAAAGGGTGACTCAGACGCAGCATTTCCCAACCCCAAATCTAGTAAAAGAAGGCAGCCCAAGTCAGCCTATTCCTCCCTGGGATGTTATAGGAGTCTCTCTGACAACATTAGATCAGCCTAAAAACACCACAGAGAAATTGCTAAGCTGCCAGGGAAAGCACTTTTCTTTTCCACTGAGCCTGAGACCCTCTCCCTCACTAAGAGATGTGGAAGTGGGCAGGCAGACCTGGCAAAGAGACCCCATCACAAGTAATCTGGCCTGACCTGGGAAACCTCTTTGACCCCACAGGCCTGAGAGTCCCCTCTCCTTCCCAGAGACACTGGAGCAGCTGGGGACACCCATAGCAGTATACCACCGTACCCTTTCCCCAACAAAAGACAATTCAGCTTGGAGAATCCACTCACATTCCCTCAGACAGCACTAGCAGGAATCAGTGGAAAGCCCAGCTGCACCAGATAAACCAAGCAGACCAAAATAATATCACAAAGGTTCTGAAAATTAAACTATCATTGGAACCATAGCCCAGAAAAGCAGTCTCAGAGCTGCATGCTAACTCTGTTTACAGAGTGACTACCTGGTAATATAAGAGATGTAAGCAGGACCCAGAGTCTTATAATATAACAGACAAATCTCCAGGATACAATTAAAAATCAGCTATCAAATGAAGAATCCAGAAAAATCACAACTTGAATGAAAAATGACAACCAACTGATACCAACACCAAGATAAATCAGAAATCAGAATTATCTGACAAGAATTTTAAAACAACTGTCATAAAAAATGGTTCAACAATTAGTTATAAAATCTCTTGAAAGAAATGAAAGAAATGAAAAATCTCAGAAAATAAATATAAGCTAAAAAAAAAAAAAAACTAAATGCAAATTATACACCCGAAAAATGTAACAAAAACAACAAAGACAACTCCCTGGATATGCTCCACAGTACAGTGGGAATGACAGAGGATACAATGAGTGACCTTGAAGACAGAACAACAGCATTCACAAAATCCAAAAGAGAGAAAATAGACTGAAAAAACTGAACATAGCCTCAGGGTCCTTTGAGAAGATAATAAAAAATTCAGCATGTCTACCTGACATTAAGGCTCATTGTATAGTTATAATAACCGAATGGTGTAGTACTGGCAAAGGGATAGACATCTAGGTCAATGAAACCAAATAGACAAATAATAAGAAATAGTCCCACACAAACATGTCCTACTCAATTTTTACACAAGTAGAAGAGTCATTCAATGGAGAAATGATAACCTTTTTACCAAACACTGCTAGAGCAACTTAACATCCATAGGCAAAAATATGAACTTTGACTTAAAGCTCACACTTTAAATAAAAAATTAACTCAGATTATGGACTTAAATATAAAACTATAAAACATTTAGAAACATTACAGAAGAAAATCTTTAGGATATAGGGATAGGACTGGACTGGACTTAATCTGTATGTGACAGTAAGAAAATAAGGAATCCAATTAGAAAAATGGGCAAAACACATGAAGAACTATTTTAATGAAAAAGCTATACAGATGAAAACAAGCATATGAAAACTTGTTCAGCTTCACAGTCACCAGGAAAATGCACATTAAAACCACAATGACACAGCGCTACATACCTACAGAAAAGACAAAACTAAAAAATGATGACAACACCAAATTCTGGTGAGCATGAAGAGAAACTGGAGCACTCATACATTACTGGTGCATATGTAAGATATTAGAGATATTCTGAATAACCGTTTGTCAACTTCTTTTAAAACTAAATAGGCAATTACTATATTACCTAGCAATTATACTCTTGGACATTTATCCTAGGGAATTAAAAAGTTATATTCATATAAAAACCTGTTCATAGAAGCTTTATTTGTAATAGCCAAGAACTGTTAATAGAATCAACCTAGGTGCCAATCAATGTCTGAACAGTTAAGCAAATGGTGGTATATCCACACTGTGAAATACTACTCAACAATAAAAAGGAATAAACTGTACATGCAACAACTTGAATGAATCTCAAAGGCATTTTTCTTAGTGAAAAAAACCAGTCTCCTAAAGATATGTATTATATGACTATATTTATATAATATTTTTGAAATGATGAAATTTTAGAAATTTTGGCTTGGTTATAAAAGTATAACAGGAGCCATCCTTGTGGTGATGGAACTTGACTGTGGCGGAGGAAACACAAACCTACACGTGTTATAAAATCCTGTAGAACTAAACACACACACACACACACCCACAAGTGTAAGTAAAACTAGAGAATCTGAATTAGTTTGGTGGATTATATCAGTATCATAACTTTGATAATATGCTATAGGTTAACAAAATGTTACTATTGGGAGAAATTGAATAAAGCATATATGACAACTTTCTGTATTTTTTCTTACAACTGCATGTCAATCTACAACTATTTCAATGAAAATTTTCAATTAAAAAAATAAGAATAGAAGACTACATACAAATAATATTAAAAAACAAAAATATCTATGAAATTAAAAATGTGATATTAGCAATTAAAACAAAAAACAGAAAAGTGGAGGTAAAATGGAAAGAAAGATGAAAGAATTTATAGCTCTGTCTGGGAGGTCAAACACAAGCAAAGGATCACAGGAAAATTAATATTAATACATTCAAGTACACTACATGGCTGTAATTTAAGTAATATAGATGTAATCATGCAATCCCTGAAGAGTTGAGAGGTTGGAGTGAGGGAAAGCGTGAAGAGGCGAGAATGTGTGTGTTTGGAGTGGGGAGTAGGGCACGGCGTGAAAGACAAATGTAGTAAGAGTGTCAAAGTATTACCTTTCATTTTTAGCAATCAAGAAAAAATATCTGCAACTAAAAAATTTAAAAATAGCAGTAGAAATATATTTTCATATTTTAACATATTTCTTTTATTTTTTATCTTTCATGAATAATATTTTTATTTACCATTTCAGTGTAAAATTTTATATACAAAACAGAATAGTATAATGAATCTGTACATACCTATGTAATATGGAGGAAAGTATCAGAATACCCAAATGTTGGAAATGAAAGTCTCTAGGGAGTAGTAATATGAAGAGAGAGGTGGAGAAGGGACTACTATATTTTTTTAGTGATCATTTTTCATTTTTATTTTTAATTATGGATACATAATAGTTGTACATATTTATGAGGTACATGTGATGTTTTGATACAGGCATACAATGTATAATGACCAAATCAGGGTAATTGGGGTACCCATTATTTCGAGCATTTATCATTTCTTTGTATTAGGAATGTTCCAGTTCCACTCTTTTAAATATAAAATAAATTATTGACTACAGTTTCTCTATTGTGCTACTGAATACCAGACCTCATTCATTCTATCTTACTGTATTTTTGTACCCATTAACCATCCTTTCTCAGCCCCACTCCCCACTACCGTCCTAGCCTCTGGTAGCCATCATTCTACTCTACATCTCCATGAGTTCATCTTTTTTTTTTTTTAGTTTACACATATGAGAACATTCAATATTATTCTTTATGCCTGACTTTAATTCTATGCTGTTTAGATCTTAAGTTTTAACTATTTATATGTCATATTTTAATTACACAATAATATAAAAATAAACATAATGCAAACAATCTTAGAAGTTTACAAAACATAAAAAGTTAAAATTACTCTTATAATCCTGCCACCCAGAGGGCACCACAGCTGAAATTCTAGTCTATTTTCTAAAATCATGGCATAAAGCTAAAAAAAAAAAAAAAAAATAGTTTATTCAAACAAACACAAAACATTCAATTGTAGGGTCGAAAATCTTCCTTTGGAAAATACTCTTAATCTTCAAGAACTCTTTTGAAAACACTAACATTACAATTGACATTGCAATTGACACTGGGGAAGTCTTGGCAGGAATTGAATTGAGTAGCTTGGAAGGGAATCACTCACAGCTGTCCTCAACTGGATGTATCCAAATTTGACCATTAAACATGAGAAACATAGAGAGCCCGCTAATGGAGAATGATAATCAGCAGCCTACCTTAGGGTCACATTTGTGGAAGTTAATTCAGTTTGATTAAACCTCCAAACCATCAGTTCTCTCTAATGGATTACCTTATGACCTATGAGTTTTACTCTTTTTAAATTTGAAAATGTTATCTATATCTTGTCACTCGTTACTTTTACCTCTTATCTTTAAAATGTTCCAATTTAACTGCAAAATTACTATGCCCTAATATCCCATCTACACAGATACCAGGTCTCACCATAAAATCTCATTCTATTTTGCAAGTCATTTATAAAGATATAGGCTGTACCTTTGTTCAGATAATCATTGATTTAAAATACAATTAAAATGTCTCATTCTTTTTCCTTTAACAGAATTTTGTCGCTTTTTCTGCCATTGGTTAAAGAATAACCTAACTTATCTGCTAAGCTCAAGTTTAAGATGTTAATTTTTGTATTTAATGTTTATATCAATGACCATGTAATGTGGAAAGTATTTTATTGCTGTCTCACCAGTGCAGATATTTCTATTTAGGGAGGGCAAATTTATTGAGGACTTTTGGGCTTTGGGACTATTTCTAAACATCTGCCTTAGTTCTAAGAGCAAAAATGTTGTTTTAATGATACAAACTCAAGAAATGCTGAAAAACTAGCCTGCCAACATTTTTCTATTTGTTACATTTGTGTTTGATTGATGCCCCTGGCTATTGTATAAATTTCCATAATTTATGCAAAAAATGCTAAGCAAATCACGTATCAGAAACAATCACATTAATGATACAATAAATTCTCTTGAACACTAGTAGCCTGGCACCAATTTTTTTAATAACTGGAGATATAAATGTACAGTTAAAGATAAGCATATAAACACACATAGATTAGTATTTTTTATTATTAGTAGTGCTCTATCATCCCAGAAGTAACATGCCCTGATAAAATGATGAGTTATTGGTTTTGTGAGACTCAAGATAGGGAATAGAACAAGGACTGGGATGCAGATAAGTACACGCACTGACAAGCTACTCCACCTAGCAGAGGCATGGTTGGAAAATTGCACCCGAAAGGGCTTTAACCAGAACAGAAGAAATTTATCACTACAGAGGTCCTATATATGTAATATCTTTATTATCAGTTTCTATCATAAGTCTTATTTTGATCACATTTTGAACTATATACTATTCCACCTAATTTTAGAAGTCTAGATGTAACATTTCAATTTTGTGAGCTGGGAACACGTTATAACTTTGGAGAGATTTGTAACACAGGGGTCGATTGTCTTATGCCTGTATCCCTTAGCATCACCACCCCTGTCCTATTTTTGTTGTTGCCTACTTACCCCAGAGAAATAGAAACAAAGCTCAGTAGGTGTTTCCCTGATCAAAAAGAATGGTGCTACAAGGCTGCAGCAAAGATTTCCATATAAAGGCTCTTTACCATTCAAACCACGGGCAACAAACTTTACCGAGGCTTTCTCATACACCCTGCAAATGCACAGTCAGAAATATATTATCAGGTCTTTTCCAATGTTTCTCTTCATTTTGGAAAAAACAACTAGCTGAAAATCACCACCTTTGTACCCATACTCGTCTCTCTTCTTGGCTCCAGACCACCACAGCCAGCTGCAAATCCAACACACACTTCAAACCCAACATACCCCTAAAATTTAACTCAGGATTTCCTTCCCAATCTCAACTTTCCCCCTGTGTCCACCACCTTATGAAATGATAGTGTCTGAATTAGAAACCTGGGAGACATTATGATTTCTACATTTCCCAAAACACCCACATCAAATGAAACCCACCTATTATATCATTTTGCTCATCACCCAAGTTCACGTCACCAATATGTCATTGAAAAATTACAGTAGACTTCTAACTGTCCCTTTTTTGCTAGAAAACCCCTCAATGGCGTCTCATTGTTCCTAAAAAAAAGTATAAAACACTAATAAAAACTAAAAGCTTTTGTGTGATCCAGCACTTGCCTACCCTCTAGCTTTATTTTGTGCCACTCTGACTTACTCTTTCAGACAATCTCCTTTCTGTTTTTGTATTGTCCTATGCTTACTCTTCACCTATGCTGCCTCCTTGTTCCAAAGGTTTTAGTGACCCTTCTTCTCTCTCCCTGAGTTCTTGAGATTATACATTCTTAAGTGACCATTAGAGCAAACGCCATGTATCCTCAGACAAAGCATGCCTTTCGTGTTTATGCTGAGATCTTCTACTCTTCCTTCTCAGAGATCCTACTTAATTGAATTTTTGTAGTTAATTATTTAATGTCTCTGTCATCTGTTAAACCAGGGATCAACAAACATTTTCTGTAAAGAACCAGATAGTTAATATTTTAGGCTTTGCTAGACAGATGACCTTTGTTAAAATACTCAGCTTTACCCTTGTAGTGAAGAAGCATTTATACATAACTAGTAAACAAATGGATATGGCTACATTCCAGTAGACTGTGGGCCACAATGTGTTCATTCTTTCATTAGATAATAAACTCCATGAAGGTATTGAGTATATTTTGAATTTCTCACCATTGTATTCAGTTCCCATTACAATGTTTGGCACATAATAAGCATTCAGGATATATTTATTGGAGGAATGGATGAATAAATAAATGAATAAAATTTTGGATCAATATTAATCAGTTTGAGTGTGTATCTAATATGTTTGTCTATGCTTCCAATCTACAAGAATAATGAAGTAATTATTTGACAAAGGAGATTACTCTTAAATGATTCAGTGATTATTCAGATTTGCCCTTGACATGCCTGATTGTCCCAAACAAACTCAAAGCACAAAAGTTTAAGTAATTAGTAAGGGAGCCTGTACTTGCCCAGAAGGTCTCTTAAACAGAACAGAAAGTTTAAATAAAAATGAGAACTAAAGAGAGAAATCATAATGCAACATTCTATTACCACCTAGCAGGAAAACTAGCAGGATCAAATGAAGGAATCTCCATTTTTTAACTAGTGGGCTAAGCATGGAGATGATAATTGTTAAAAAAACAAAAATAAAAACTAGCTCAACTCAGTATCATAAAGACTTTCCTTTCAAAGGATGGCTAAGAACTTTAGTAGTAGCCAGTTAGACACTTGAGCTTCATTTAGAAAGATTTTCTTCAGAAAAGAATAGTTTCTGGGACTTCCAGTCAACATGATGAATTGAGTATACACAGGTATATCTGTCTCTTCTAAATTAAGGTTGTTTGGGGGAAACATGTAGCCAAGCTTGAAGGAAAAGGAGGAAAATATCCATGTACTAGAAATAAAGAGGAAACTCAGCAAGAATTGAAACCATGTGACTGCAAGGAAAAGACGTTCAATGTTTGCCCTGGGGACTGAGGTTTTAAGTCAATCTTGGAAAGACAGGGGATTCAAGAGGTGCCGAATCTAGTCAGGGAAACAGCCTAGACAAGGCCTGTTACTTATGTAAATGGCGACTTAAAATCTTCTTATCAGCAGCCTGAAACAGGATGTATGTGGAAAAAGAGAATATTCATATTAAATAAGAATGACAGACACATGTATTAATCACTGTGGGAGACTGAGTTGAGCCCTCCTTTCAGATACGGAACTACTAAACTGAAAAACTACTCTAAACATTGATTCAGATCTGATGAAATCTACAGTGCCATCTGAAGAGAGAATGAGAGAATTCTCCCAAGTATATTTATGGGGAAAAAAATACATATTAATATCACAAAAAAGTCCACAGAGTCAATAAAGTAGGGATTTGCAATCAAACCACCAGACCACATCAAAATCTGAAAGGGATTTTTAAAATAAGTATGTTTTGAGAGGGTAAAAATTGAATCCATAAAAAGGTGTTATGAAAGAAAGACAGGCAGATACAAAAAAAATCAAGGAAAATATCATATATAAAATTCAGGCATTGAAATAAAAAAATAAAACTGTAGACATGCTAAAAAATAAATTAATGCAATGGAAAATAAAATCAAGGATTGCAGAGTGTAATAGAAAGATATATAGGGATAAAAAGTATAAAAAAGAAGGTAAGAAATATTATTTTCTTATGGTATAAGAGAATGGGAAAGACATATTTAGATAACATAGAAAGGAAATTTTCCATAATTGAAGACATAATTCTTTAGCTTAAAAGTATTTCCTGAATTTAAAAGATGATTTTTAAAAAAAAGAAAAATTTCACTTAGGCAAAAAAATTGTTAGTTAAAAATTCTTAACACTTTCCATATGGGACAAAAATCAGTACTCAGGAACTTATACCTGGGGACCAGACCCATCAGAGAGAACACAGATCCAATCAGAATGGATAGGAGACTACTCATCAACAAAAACAGAAATGAGATGAAAATAGTATAATAATATCACCAACGTACCAAGGAAATATATCTACCAACCTAAAATTCCAAAAAACAAGCATGAAAATAAAATGAAGCTGTTTTTAGAAAGTATTCAAAAGAATTTCTACCTACAAATGTACACCAAAAGGATTTCTAAAGGGTATATTTCAGGAATAATGAAAATGATTCCACAAATGAAGGATTGAGAAAAAAAAAGAAATGAGTATGAAAATAAAATTTTAAATTATAACAAACATTGAAGGAATGAATAACATCACTTCTACAATCACTTCTAGAAAATAGAAGCAGAAAGATGACTTGCTAACTTATTCTATGACACCAGAAATACCCTAATACTCAAAGCAGACGAAGACATTACAAGAAAAAAACTATGGACTAATATCTCTCATGAACATAAATGCAAGAGTCTTCAACAAAATATTAGCAAATTAAATCTAATACAAAAATAATTATACACCATAACCATGTGAGATTATCCCAGGTATAAACGGCTAGCGCAACTTTCAAAAATCAATTAAAGTAACCCATCACATCAATTTGCTAAGAAAAAAAAATCACATTATCATATCAATATAGAGAAAGTATTGAACAAAATCTAATACCCATTTATGATAAAATTAAAAAAAAAAAACTCTCAGGAAACAAGAAAATGAAGGGAAATTCCTCAACTTGATAAAGAACATCTGCAAAAAACTGACCGCAAACATCTTACTTAATGGTGAGAAACTAGATGCTTTTACCCTAAAATCATGAACAAGACTAAGTTATCCTCTCTCACCACTCTTATTCAACATTATACTGGAAGACCAAGTCAATGAAATAAAATAATAAAACGAAATAAAATATATACAAATTGGGAAGGAAGAAAATTCTCTTTGATCACAGATATGATTGTCTATGCAAAAAATCTCAAAGAATCAAAAAAATAATTCCAAAGTGAAATATCTCAGAAATGGAAAAACAAATATCACATGTTCTCACTTACAAGTGGGAGCTAAATGTGGGACACATGTGGTCATAAAGTGGTGTAATGTACATTGAAAACCAAGAAGGGAGGAGGATGAGAGGAAGGTGGGAAGAGGCTGAGGGATAAAAATCTACCTATTGCATACAATGTATGCTATTTTGGTGATGGTATGCCGAAAGCCTGGCCTTCAGCATGATGCAATCCATCCATGTAACAAAAAACAATTGTACTTCTTAATTTTTTTTAAAGAAAAAAAGAAAAAAAAATGAGATGCCACTGCATACCTATTAGAATGACTAAAATCCAAAACATTGACAAAACCAAATGCTGACAAGGATGTAGAGCAACAGGAAGTCTCACTGACTATTAGTAGGAATGAAAAATGGTATGGAAATTTTAGGAGGTAGTTTGGCAGTTTCTTACCAAGTTAAACAGAGGCTTACCATATGATTCAACAACCATGCTCCTTGGTATTTACCCAAATGAAATGAAAACATTTCCACATAAAAACATGCACAGAGATGTTTGTAGAAACTTATCAATAATTGTCAAAACTTGCAAGCAACCAAGATGTTCTTCAATATTTGAATGGATAAACAAACTGGTACATTCATACAGTGGAATACAATAAAACATTATTCAGTGATAAAAAAAGAAATGAACTATTAGGCCATGAAAAAACAAGAAGAAATCTTAGATGCATATTGCTAAGTGAAGGCAGCCAATCTGAAAAGGCTAACATTATATGATTTCAGCATAAGTCATTCTGAAAAAAGCAAAACTACAGATAGCAAAAAGATCAATGGTTGTCAGGGGGTAAAGGGTAGGAAAAGAAGGGTAAATAGGTGGAGCATAGGGGATTTTTAGGGTGATAAAACACTTCTGTATGATAGTGTAATGGTGGATTCAACACATTATGCACTTGCCAAAACCTGTAGAACTGTACAAGACAGAAACCTAACGTAAGCTATGAATTTGTGGATAATAATATATCAGCATTGGTTCATCAATGGTAACAAATGTACCACGCTGATGCTAGACGTTACCAATAGGGGAAACTATGAAGAAAATGGACAGTAATATATAGTAACTATTTTCTGCCCAGTTTTCTGTAAACTTTAGATTTCTTTAACGAACAATGTCTATTAACCTTAACAAAGCCTTTTTGATAAATATAAGTAATTTTAAAATCTAAATTACCTGAACTTGTATGTATTTAAAAGATGCTTTAAAATTCTAGATGAGAATAATATGAAACATCAATAAAAGGCAGTTTAGAGAAAAATCCAGGCAAATTAAGTCCTGTGACTTCTTCAGGACAAAGTAAAAAATACTAACTTGAGACTACTTGGAAGGATAAAAATTGAGGAAAATCCATTAAAGTCTTATTATGAGATTGCAGCAATACAGTCAAATCTTGAGGCTCCATTTCTAATTCTAGTTCTTTTGCTATTTCCACACATCTGCAATTATTAATACTTCCCCTACTGAAGTCCTGAATCCCTCAAAGTCATCCATGAGGATTGGAAGAAACGTCCTCTAAATTCCCGTTAATGTTGATATATTGACCTCCTCTCACAAATCACGAATGTCCTTAATGGCATCTGGAATGATAAATCCTTTCCAGGTTTTCTATTTACTTTGCTAAGATCCATCAGAGGTATCACTATCTATGTCAGCTATGGCCTTATGAAATGTATTTCTTAAATAAGACTTGAAAGTTGAAATGATTTATTGATCCATGGGCTGCAGAGTGGATGCTGTGTTAGCAGCATGAAAATACCTCCTTGTGTATCTCCATCAGAACTGTGTGATTAGGTTCATTGTCAACGACTAGTAATACGTTGAAAGGAACCTTTTTTTCTGAGCAGTAAGTCTCAACAGTGGGCTTAAAATATTCATGAACCATACTATAAAAATATGTTCTGTCATTCGGGTTCTGTTGTTTCATATATAGAGGACAGGCAAAAGAGTTAGCACAATTTGTAAGGGCCCTACGATTTTCACAATGGTAAATGAGCATTGGCTTCAACTTAAAGTCACCAGCTGCATTAGCCCCAAACAAGAGAGTAGGCCTGTCCTTTGAAGCTAGCCATTGACTTCTCCTCTCTAGCTATAAAAGTCCTAAATGGCATTTTCTTCCAAAACTGTTTCATCTACACTGAAAATCTGCTGTTTAGTGTAGTCACCTTCACTGATCTTAGCTAGATCTGGATAACTTGCTGCTTCACCTTGCATTTTTATGTTATGGAGATAGCTTCTTTCCTTAAACCTCATGAGCCAACCTCTGCTAGCTTCCAACTTGTCTTCTGCTATTTCCTCACCTCTCTCAGCCTTCACAGAATTGAAAAGAGTTAGGGCTTTGTTCTGGATTACGTTTTGGCTTAAGGGAATGTTGTGGCTAGTTTAGTCTTCTATACAGACCACTAAAACTTTCTCCAGATCAGCAATAAGGCTGTTTCACTTTCTTATCACTCACGTGTTCACTGGAGTAGTACTTTTAATTTCCTTCTAGAACTTTTTCTTTGCATTCACAACTTGGCTGACCATTTGCTACAAGAGACCTGGCTTCTGGCCTATCTTGTCTTTCTGAAAGCCTTCCTCACTAAGCTTAATCATTTCTAGCCTTCGATTTAAAGGGAGAGACCTATGACTTTTCACTTGAATACTTAGAGGTCACTTTAAGGTTATTAGCTGGCCTAATTTTAATATTATTGTGTCTCAAGAAATAGAGAGTCCTGAGGGGAGAGAGAGAGAGATGGGGGAATGGTCAGTCAGTGGAGCAGTCAGAACACACACAACTCTTGTTGATTAAGTTCACCGTCTTCTGTGGGCATGGATTGTGGCACTCAAAAACAATTGCAATAGTACCATCAAAGATCACTGATTACAGATCATATAACAGATATAACAATAATAAAACATCTGAAATAGAGAATTATCAAAATATGACACAGAACATAAAGTGAGCACATCCTGTTGGAAAAATGGTGCTGATAGACTTGATTGACTCAGGGTTGCCAGAAACCTTCCATTTATTAAAAACACAATATCTGGTAAGCAGAATAAAACAAAGCACAATAAGTTTTACCTACCCGTACAATATATATGAATCTCACAATCATAATATTGAATGAAAGGAATATATATTTATGATTCCAATTCAAAAACAGGACAATCCAATGAATGTTGTTAAAAGTCAGGATGCTGGTTACTCCTGAAGGGTCAGTAGTGACTAGAAGGAAGCATAAAGAAAGCTTCTAGGGTGCTGGCTGTATTCTATGTTGTGATCTGGGTGCTGATAACATGGGTGTATTCAGCTTGTGAAAATTCACTACACTGTACATTTATATGTGCACATTTTTCAGTGTGTCTTTTTTTACAGCTTTATTGAGGTATAATTGATCTATACAAAACTGCACAGATTTAATGTGTACAATTTGAAGAGTTTTGACATGCACATACATCCATCATGCCATCACTGCAGTCAAGGTAATAAACACACCTGTCACCTCCAAAAGTTTCCTTGTGTTCATTCCTTTGAGTTTTTGCTTGTTTGTGGGAAGAATATTTAACATGAGATCTACCCTCTTAAATTTTTAAGTACTCATTACTGTATCGTTAACTATAGGCACTATGATGGACTCGATCTCTAGAATTTATCTTGTATAACTTACATAACTGTAACTTAATAACCATTGAACAATAACTGCTGTTTCCTTCTACCCTCATTCCTTTGAAATCACCATTCTCTTTTCTGCTTCGTGTAAGTTTGACTATTTTAGATACCTAATGTAAGTAGAATCATGCAGTATCTGTCCCTCTGTGACTGACTTCTTTCACTTAGCATAATGTCTTCCAGGTCCATTCATGTTGTTGCAAATATTAGGACTTCCTTCTTTTCCAAGGCTGAATAATATTCCACTGGATGTATGTACCACATTTTCTTTATCCATCGATTTGTCAATGGACATTTGGATATACCACATTTCAATAAAAGTTTCAAAAGGAAAAAGTGAAGGACAAACATCAATGGAACAGGATAGCATTGAGATCCAGGGCTCATATACATACGGTAGTGTTGGAATGGCAAACCAATTCTTAAAAAAGCTTAGACTAGTAGATAATTAGCACTGTAACACTTTTTCTCAATATGAAAATATTTTTGAAAAGTAATTTTCCTACCTCATACCACAAAAATAAAATCCTAGTGAACTAAAATACAAACACAAATAAGAAACTTTAAATCGTTAGAATAAAGTAGACTATATTAGGTTATCAAGTGTGAAATGTCCAATTTCCTTAAGAATGTTTCACAGTTGATATCTCTGACATTTCAGTTTGACACTTCTTGTTTTATGTTTATTGTGAAGGTACATCCTCAGTCTTTCAAACATACTTTGTGGCTTGTGATTATCTTTCAATTTTATTGGAGTAATTTTTGTGAAACTGTGGATAAATCAAAAATTCATGTCATTTTTGAATATGAGTTCCATTGTAGAACCAATGCAACGCAGACAGTTCAAAATACCAACAAAGTGTTTAGGAAGTTTGTGGCTAATGAATGCACAGTATGTTGATGGTTTGAGAAGTTCTGTTCTGATGATTTTAATCTTGAAAATGAGTCACATGGGCGACCTGAGACCAAGCTGGATAATGAAGAGCTGAAAGTTGTAGTGGAAACGAATCCATCTCAACCTACACATGAATTAGCACTGATGTGTGACATTACTATTCCAACAATATTGGACTATTTGAAACAAATGGGCAAGGTAAAGCATCTGGATAGATGGGTACTACGTGAATTAAACAAGCATCAGAAGAGAAATCATCTTAAAGCTTGCCTTTTTTGCTGCCACGACATAAAGGTGAACAATTCTATACCATATTGTTATGTGGTATGAAAAATGGATTCTTTTTGACAATCACAAGTGTTCAGCACAATAGTGGGCTAAAGGTGAAGTGCCAAAACACAGTCCAAAATGGAATATTCATCAAAAAAAGCTACTGACATCTGTTTGTTGGTCCAGCGCTGGTATTATCTGCTACAGCTTCATGAAACCTGGTCAATTGATTATAGCAGATGTCTACTACAACCAATTATATGAAACGATATGGATCCTTGTGATTTAGCAGCAGAGATTGGTCAATAGAGACAGGCCAATTCTCTTCCAAGACAATGCTCGACCACATGTTCCACAAACAATGCTGTTCAAACTATAGCAGCTAGACTTGGAAACTCTCTGTTATCCATTGTATTCACCAGACATTGCACCAACTGACTACCACTTCTTCCAGGCTTTGGGCCACTTCTTGCAAGGAAAAATATTCAATTCTCAACAAGCTGTGGAAAACACCATCTGCAATTTCATTTTCATCTCCACTTGCTCTCCAGGCTTCTCCGCTGCTGGCATAAACAAACAACTTTTAATATGGCAAAATCATGTTGATAGTTTAGGCGCATACTTGATCAATTGTACTGCTTTTTGTTTGAGATACAATAAACTACACTTTTGATATGAAATCAGGCATTTTGTGTTTAATGACCTATAACTCAGGTGGAAAAGAATCTCTTAAATAAGATTTTAAAAGCACATACCCTGTGGAAAACAATAATAAATTTGATTGCATCAAAATAAAATACTTCTAAACATCAAAGTTCATCACGAAGTGAGGTGAAAATACAAGTGACCAACACAAGGCAGTATATAAGATTTATAACAGTCAAAGAATTACTATCTAGATTCCAGAATTTATAAAGAACACCTATAAATCAATCAGAAAAATATCAATCAGAAAATAGACAAAAAGTGGAAACCAGAGCAACACATAAATTAGGAAAAGTTGTCCAACCTCACTAATTATAAATAAATTAATTATTAAAACAGTCATATTTGTCACTTACTTTTCCAATTTGGTAAAAAGTGATATTTTGATAATGAAAGTATTAAGAGAATTTAGAAAAAGAGTGGTCCTCTCAAATACAGCTAGTTAAAGTACGAATTGATACAATCACTTAGGGAACAATTCGGCAATGTCTAGCGAATTTAAGTATATATATATATATATATGTATATATATTACATAGCTCAATTCAGCAATTGCGTTTCTGGGTACATACCCAATAGAACTCTTATACATGTAGACAAGAAACCATACATAAGGAAATATTTCTCCTTAGGAGAAAAATCATGGAAGGAACCCAAGTATCCATAAATAGGGAGGTGGATAAAGAGATTCATATGGTAGGGCATAATCTCAGGTTGGAACGCTATAAATCAATTAGAAAGAACATAGATACATCTCAAAAACATAATGCCACAAGAAGTAGAATGAATTTTCTATACATTATCTTTTATTGTATGGAAGTTAAAAAAATACTAATATTCTTAGATTGCCTATGAATGCATACCTATGTGTGTAAACTGAAATAGAGGAATAAATACTAAGTGTATGAAAGTTTCTTCTAGAGTTGGAGGAACAATTGGAATATGAGTGTTGGTTAAAGGTGAATTGAGTCACATCCATAATATCAATAATATTTAATAACTATCTCTTTGGAGAAAAAAATCTAGAAACAAATATGAAAAAATGTTAACCATTATTAATTCTGAGTATTAGGTATATTATTGCATGTAATTCTTTATACATTAAATTCCTCAAAATATAAAAATAGTAGTATCTCTAGATAAAATTTACTTTCAGTTTTATATTAATTGAGCCCTATGAAATAATTGTCCTTGGCTACTATAAATTGCTCCCTCTTTTTCCTATATTACATATGTATTTTATATGTACCTATCTTCCCATAGATAATAGATGTAAAAGAAAACCCCACAATATAGTAAATGTTAAGATACATTAATTTGTAATTACTTGGGTGTGAACCATGCAGGAAAGAGAAGGAGAGATGAGAGATGAGAGACAAGGGCAGGGAAGAGAGAGAGAGAGAGAGCACACACTAAATACATATAGAGACCTAAAAGAGCTGTTTCTTTCCCCTGGGCATGAAGTTTTTATGGACAACAGAATTTTCTCCTTTCATTTTTTTCTTAATATCAAAGAAATTATTGAAGATTATGGACTCACTAACCACAGGAAATGATTGTGCTATATTTCTCTCCCACCGATTCAGGGTCTATTTATGCATTAAAAGTTATTTTGCAGAGATGGGCCCAGGAACCACAGATGGGAGATGACTCAGGAGAGTGGGATGGGCAAGAATTGCTGCATTTAAACTATGTGCTCACTCAGATCCTACTGTTCTCTCAGGTTGGGAAGAGTAAATACGCTTCTTAAGGCACTAGCCTGGTGTCTATGAAGCAAGTTACTTTCACAAAGCTTTCTTGTGTCAGTATAAAGGACCAAAAAACAGCTAAAAGTCAGTACGACTAATATCCAGCCTGACATTGCTAATAACACTAACTCTCTAGGCCCCCGGGCTCACTTTCTTTCCATATAGTGAGAATTAGATGAGTTGATATTCATGCTGCAACACGTTCTCAAAATGACCAAATGGTTTTCATTTTGCTTCTGCTATTGATATACTATGAGGTAATAGCATTTAATAGATGTTTGATTAATCAATCAAGCAATAGATATACAGAGAGAGGGAAAGATGTGGTACACACACACGGGTATGTATCATTTGTAAAATGCATGTAAAAATACTGATATATCTTCTTTAGTAGATTGTTATAACAACAAAAATAAGTAATGGTTATTAAAATGCTAATGAACTATATTGAAAAATGAGAAAGTTTGGCTTTCTAGTATAAAAATTGATCTAGAGTAATACCTACCAATTGGAAATATTTCAAAAACATGAATACAGGTCTTATAAGTAAAAAATAGAATTTTATTTTTATCAGCATTTTCACTTTAATTTTCTCTTCCATATATTCCTTACCAAGTATAGGGGAAAACTTTCTTTTCCATTTGATTTCTGCCCTTTCACATGACTTTGGAAAGCCTCATATTTCTCATGGTTTTCTATATCTCTCACCCTCCCCTTCTTCCCACATTTCACCCCTGCTCCACCCTTTTTTTCCTCTCCTGCTTCAACAATATGTAAGCTTAGCTACAGAAGATATTGGGAATATTTTTCTTCTAATAGATTTCTTAGAATAAAAACAGCAATCTTCAGAACTCCAAAAACAAGATGTAATTCATGGCTAACATCCTTTATAATAATATGAAAAAGTTTGCTGGTAGTACTTATAGCCTCCTTTTATGTAATCCTTTTTTTCTTTCCCTTGCCTCCTATCACAAATCAACCGTCAGGATTAGGTCAATAAAGTCATTGATGGGTAATGTTTAAAAAATATATATATATATATATATATATATACTCATTACAAGGCCTGACTATTGCTAATATTCGCCCACAGCAGTAAGAATAATTCTGAGCTTATATTTATGCTCAGTCAAATAGGACATGAGTGACAAGCAACTTTTTTCATGAGCTTTGGCTAAACTGAACCTCTTCCGACAGTGTTTGCATTTTTTCAAGGTTTAAATAAATGGTGTATTAAACCCCTACTAGATGATGGAGAAGATATTTGGGAGTAAACTTTCTTAGGGACTTCTGGGTTCCGCCTATTTCTTGTTCTAGTTTTCTAGCCATACAAATCTTTCCTAAAATAAATTGGTTTTTATTTACGTAAAATTATAAACAACTAGTTAATTTAGTATATATTATTACTAGTGTTTTTGTGTAAAAATAAAGATGGAAATCTCATGATTTGTAATCCCGGTATGACTTTTCTGCAAGTAAGCCAATTATAGGCCACCAACCATCATTATTTTATATTTTAGCACCTGCATCTTTGATATTTATGTTTGTCTTGTAAATAGCTCTAGAAAAACATTGTGTTTTGTAGTCTGATAAATATACTATCTGTATGCTGCTCATCATTTTCTGTGCCAATGAAAGGAAAGGAGTTATGAGCAAATACTGCCTTGGCATTTCATTTATTTACATAAATGAAAACCTATTAGTTTATTTTAGGAAAGACAGTTTCAAGGTGCAGCCACATGTCATTCACCTAACGGGAAAACTATCAGATTATAGAGACACAAGTGTTCCTGTTCAGTGAGGCCTTTCTTGGCCACCTTGTCTAAAATAGCACCCATGCAGCCCCTCCTATCTGCCCTTCCTTGCACATGGCGCTAACAAAGATCACTATTCCCATATACTATTTCACTACTTAACAAATTATATTGAATTCACTTATTCTGTTGATTGTTTGCCTACTTTGTGAGAATACAAGCTTTACATTAGCAGGACCCTGTCTTTTATTTACTCTTGTAGCCATGGTACCTAAGACATTACCAAGTCAGAATAGGGTTTTGATCATTTTTCATTAAGTCAGTCTCATTGATGTCATGAAAATAGCAAGAGCTTGGTTCTAGGCAGAAAGCCCTGGATCTAGTTCTCTACTTTTTCTTCATTCTCAAGATTCTGGCATAAATAAGGTGGTAACCAAAGCTGCTTCCTCCAGGAGGAGCCCAGGTATCTTTTTCTTTTTCCTTTTCCTTTTTTTGTCTTCTGCCAGGTGAAAGGTTGGCAGCAGGTTCCTGGCTTCCACTCTGCCTGAGCAGGGCAGGTGTCCCAGAGCACCTACTGCAGGTCAGTGCTCCCTCCTGTCTTTCTCACGCCTTTCCTTCTGACACCTGCAAATGCTTTCTGGACCAGCTTTGGTCTCTAATGATGGTTGATATTTAGGTGTTATTTTAGGAGAAAAGAAACTGGCCATTGCACTTTAAATTATGTAAGACAAACTAGATATAGAAATAGAAGCCTTACAAAAAGTCTGGTATAATCGCTGAGTTCTTTCTGGGATTTAGGATCGACGCCCAGACAAGAATAATTTATACCAATTTGATATAAATTATTCTCGTCTGGGTATTAACTGATCAACA
This sequence comes from Indri indri, assembly GCA_004363605.1. Taxonomy (NCBI): domain Eukaryota; kingdom Metazoa; phylum Chordata; class Mammalia; order Primates; family Indriidae; genus Indri; species Indri indri. The sequence continues at coordinate 31,762 of RJWJ010016131.1, forward strand.
CTTCAGTGCACATATAAGGATAACATTTACTGGATGTTGGGCAGGGAGCGGGGGGAGGAGGGGACGGGCATATGCACAAAAATGAGTGCAGTGCGCACCTCCGGGGGAATGGACACACTTGAAGCTCGGACTTGGGCGAGAGGGAGGGCAAGGGCATCATACGTAACCTAATCATCTGTACCCTTATAATATGCTGAAATAAAAAAAGAATAATTTATAAATAGTGTACAGTTATAAATAGAAAAATATAGCCACAAGAACACCAGAGGTAAACAGATTTTCTTATAAACTTGTGGCAGGAAAAGCCCTCCATGTATCATTAAAGCCCATAAATGTAAATCCCATTAGACTCATTAAATAAAGACTTAAAATTTCTGTAGAGGTGAATATACACTGAACACATGATTAGGAAATGGGAAAAATATATGAATGGGTAAGTCCCCCAAAATATGCAATGACCGATGGACAAGAAAAATGTGTTTAATCTCATTAATTGAATATACTAATATAATAGCAATGAAATATCTATCAATTTTTTAATTTTTAAAACTCTAGTACATAATGATAAATTCTGATTTTGACTTCGATATAAAAAAAGGGCACTGTCATAAACCTTCTTCTGGTGAGACTGTAAATTATAATATCTTTTCTAGAAAGCAATATGAAAGCATGTATCCAAGTTACAATATGTATGTTCTCTGAATTTAATCAAAAATGAAATCACATGCAAAGGAAAATATATATACACACACTATATATACTATGTAAATATACACTATATATATGTAGATATATACTGTGTGTCTATATTATATATAATATATATAGATATATACTATATATGTGTGTGTATGCCTGTATATATATATAAACATTCATTGCAATATTTATATGAAAAATTGGGTAGTCACTTTCCAAAAGCAGTAATAGCTTGATCAAAAATTAATTATGGTGCTTTGATATAATGAGATATCATTGCAGCCAATATGATAAATAAGATATAGAAATGGAAAGATGGTCATGATGTGATATTGAGTAAACTGCTTATAATTTAATACAGATACTTCATGGTATAATTCATAGATAAATTAAAATGTCTTATAAGATATATCCAAATATACACATATGAGTAATGATTATCTCTGAAGAGTAAGGTTATAGGATTGGAAGTGAGCTTAATTTTTTATTTCACACACTTCTGGTTTGTTAGAACTTTTGTGTAAGGCCTTTATACCTTTACAATTTAAAATATATCTCCATTTTAAACATTATTAGCGGGCAAGGACATAAGGCAGATGACTTAAATGATAGACTGTCTAGGAACAATTGAAAGCTGGCTTGTACAGGGGTTTCTTACTCTTGTTCTCATTTCATGCATGTCACCTAAATATCAGAATGTATTTCCCCTATGTGTCTTCTCATTATTATCCAGCAACCCTTCATTTCCTTAGATTCCTGAATTATGTCCCTTGTTTCTAACTAGATTTATTTCATTCTTCACCCTATCTTCTTATGCTAAGAACTGTCCAGGACAGCAGCTGCAACAATGATTCAGATGAGGATAAATAGAGCTCTCCCCCAGGAGAGCAAACACAAAGGGCAGTTCCCCCATACCCAGGGAAGGGGATTGTTAAATGAACTGCAATTTAGAAATTCCCTACCAGGAGGAAGGAATTGAAGAGCTTATCAGCACTTAGAGTTAGGCTGGATTCTTTGGAACAATGAGGTCATCCAATCTCTAGGAGGTAAATCCTAGTAATTTCTGAGCACACATGACATGTTCCTTATATTATCTAGTGGATATGAAAATTGGGCTATATCTTTTGGTTGTCTTTTTTTCTTACAGACTATTTTTTTTTTTTTGGTTCATATTGCATTTCTAATTCTTCTGTCTACACTGTATGCTATAGTTAGATTTTTCTTGCAAAAATTATAGCCCAAAAGTTGCTTACAAATCTGTTTCTATACTTTTGACTTCAGATAAATAATCCTTCGAGAGTAAGCAAAAGAACTGCCCACCGTTATGTTTTTAGCTTTCACTGCACTTTAGTATAGAAGTTTGACATAAACCCTTCAGTCAGACATGCAGGACTACAATATGAAATGAGCCTTGGGAAATTTGGCTACCGTACGAGATTAGAGAGCACTACCATTCACAGTCAATTTTTTAAAACTGTCTAGCTATAATTTTGGGACAGCAAGGATACTTCACTGTGAACATATTTGTAAAAGCAAATACATAATAAATATATACATGCAGATTGAAAACATGGACACAGGCTGCTCTACTGAAATTTTTTAACTTACATATTTTCATAGATACAAACAAAAAAAAAAATTGACTTTACTCCACAGAAAAAGCAGGTCAATCTGCCTACTACCTAGAGATGGCATTAGCATTAGTGCCCTGCAATTCTAGAGTATTTGTGGATTTTTATGTTGTCCCTTACCTGCAGAGTACTTAGTGGGCTTGCTTACTCTTGAGATGTTTTGCAAGTGTTATTTGCCCTGGTAACGCTTAGTAAAAAAAAAAAAAAAAAAAAAAAAAAAAACAGAAGATTTAAATTTCTGCTAAGAATAGGCTTACAATCTCAACTGAAAGGAAAACAGAGATAATTTAAAACATACACGTAGACCAAAACTGGTAAGAAAATTAAAAATGCCTTTCATGTATATGAGATAAATCATTCAACGGTGAGAATGACTCTTAAGGACAGCACACAAATCCTGAAACATGTGTGGAGCACTGGGTTTGTGCAATCAATATTGGCAATATTGACATAGCCTCCCAACCTGTCTTCCTTCTTTTACCCCCCAGCTTTCATTCTGATTCCAAACACAGAGTGATCCCATTAACACACAAACAACATGTCACATTCTACTCAAAATCTTTCCAGGCCTTCTTTTCTCATTCAAAGATCTGATAATCCCCCCAACTCCTAGCTGCCCTGCTTGCCCCATCCAGTTCCCTCCCACTCTTGCTCAAGCTGTTCCAGCCACAGTGGTCTCCTTGCTTTTCCAAGGACTCATTAGGCACACTTCCACCCACATGCCTTTGCACCTGATATTTCCATTCCTTTATTTCCTTCCAAATATGCACATGACTTATTCCCTTACCTGCTTCAAGTATTTTCTCTGATGTCACCTTTTCAGGGAGGCCTTCTTTGACACCCTACTTAAACTATAACA
>RJWJ010016132.1:0-34967 GCA_004363605.1 Indri indri
CCTGGGCTACCACAGTTCATTTATCCGTTCACCTTCTAAAGAACATCTTGGCTACTTCCAACTTCTGGCAATCATGAATAAAGCTGCTATAAACTTCCACGTGCAGGTTTCTGCATGGATGTACATTTTTAACGCATTTGGATAAAGACCAAGGAGCACATTTGCTAGACTGTATGGGAAGGGCACATTTCGACTTCTGTAAGAAACTGCCAACCCGTCCTCCAAAGCAGCTGTGCCACGTTGCATTCTCACCAGCAGTGAATGAGAGCTCCTGTTGCTCCATCTTTATTGGCATTTGGTGTTGCCCATGTTCTGGATTTTAGCCATTCTGTTAGGTATATAGCCGTAATCTCATTGTTAAATTTGGCTTGTTTATTCAATGCATTTGCATTTTTAAAGTATAATGTATAGCACTGAGATTACCATATACTGGTGAGAAATCTTTAAACAAGGTTTTATCTTAAGGAAAAGGTCTATTAGATTACATCCACTTTCACATTAAAAGTCACACAAAGTATCAACTTTTTAAGTACTCTCAAATATACTATGGAAATAAACTTTGAATTGAGTTTATTAAGACTTTTCAGTTTTAGAACCTAAATTCAAAAGACTCTTGCTCTTGTGAATCAAACTACGGCCCAAAGAAACCTTACAGTGCAGTGAGATTATGGTTTCTCTTGTTTATTTTGAGGTTGCAAAAACTTCGGAGTCATGTAGAGACGCCAGGTTCTAGCTATTGTTCTCTCACTAATCGTGTGTGTTTTATACTTTCCTATGTACCCATTTCCTCTTTTGGAGAACCAGATGATTAAATTTTCAATGCATTCTCATGTTCCGTAGTGCTCTAATGCCCCAAGGACGAGCCTGAGACACTGGGAGGGACGAGAGATGGAAAGTCCTGGCACCCACCACTCCTCAACCAGAGAAGCTTCAAGGTCACATATTGGGTGCCCACCTCCTTGTAGCATTTCATTGGAAGAAATAATTAATGCAAAAAAAGATGGAAAATTTCTTGACTAGATGAACATTAATATCCCTCAAAAGAGTGTTCTAACTTATAAACTGCTAAATCTCTTTGAAAAACCATAGATTTCAGGATATATTGTCCAGATTCAAACCAGTTGTGAACCAGTTAGGATTCTCAGTTGCAGACAACAGAACTCACTTAAGTTTAGTTTAAATAAAAAAGGAATGTATTTTTAAAGGTGACCTACATAGCTTATAAACCACCTTGGAGCGGGAGAGAGTAAAATCTGGAGGCTCTGCAGCCACATACAACTCCCAAACCTGTATAGAAATATTGCATAGAAAATTCGCTGCCTGCACCACTAGCACAGACACTGCAGCTCACACCCGTGGCACTGGTCAGGGGCTACTAGGACATCCACCACTATTTTCTTTTTACGCACGCACACACACAAATGGATTCCTCTCGATACATGCTCCCTGAGGTTGCCATCTTCTGAATCAGAGCATTGTGTGGGTGCATCTGACTGGTGCCCCAGCTGTAAGGAAGGATCGAAAATCAAGTATCTGACCTGCCTTTTGGGGGAAGCAAGGTTCATCTGCAGAAAGTTCCCCCAAATGCAGAAAGGGCATTCCAAAAGCACTGCGCAGCAGAAGCATTTCTTCATTTCTCTTTTTATTCAAGAAATTTTTGTTCATGCCTATAAAGTGACCAGTACTCTTCCAGGTGCTGAGATAAAACAATGTACGAAATAGGCAGTGTCTCTCTTTCGTAGAACTTACGAAACTTCTATTTCTTTATTTTTATTTATTCTTTGCTATCCTTCAGAAATGAAGAATTTACCTTCTAAAGAAGTGGACAGACAATAAACAATGAACAAATAAATGTTCACTATGTCAGACATTGAGTAAGCGTGAAAAAATAAAATACAGCAGGATAAAGGGGCAAAGAATGATAAGTAGAGAGAGCCATTTAGACAGGGGGGTGAGCGAGGCATTGCTAAGACGATGGCTCTGGAGCAGGAGCCTGACAGTAGTAAGGAAACAAGCTGTGCAGCTATCCCAGGGCAGAGCACTGCAGGCAGCGGGACCAGCACAGGCAGAGCCACGAAGTGGAGCAAGCATATTCTGCACACTGACAACACACCCATGGACCCTTTATGGGAATGTGCAAGGCCCAGAGTCCAGCACTGTGGTATCTAATGTTCCCAAGAGCTTCAATATTTTTCCAAATTTAAGGTTCCCAAGCCACAACTGTGGGGCTATCTTAGTTCATTTGTACTTCTATAACTAAATACCATAGATTAGGTAATTTATACAGAACAGGAATGTATTTCTCACAGTTCAGGAGGCTGGGGAGTTCAAGATCAAGGCACTGGTGGTGAGAATCCAGTCTCTGCCTCCAAGACGGCAGACCCTTGATGGGTCCCTAGAAAGCTTCAGGATGGAGGTTGGTCACCAGAAAGACCAAGCACATGACTAGGGGCTTAGAATTTTCAGCCACTGAACAACTAGGGAGGGGATGAGTACATGCATCGAGCACAATCACATGGCCAATGACTTAGTCGATCATGCCGACGTAATCAGATCCCAATAAAAACTCTGGACATTGAGACTCAGACGAACTTCCTGGCAGATGGACACATTGATGTGCTGGGAGGATAACACACCCTGACTCCACGGAAGTCATTTCTCCCAGACCTTGCCCTATGCCACTCTTCCTTTGGCTGCTCCTGAGTAGTGTCCTTGATAATTGTAAGTAAATCACCTTCTTGAGTTCTGTGAGTTATTTTAGAACATTATTGAACTTAATGGGGTTATAAAAACCTCCAGATATGTAGCTGGTCCCTCAGAAGTGTGGGTGGCCTGGGAACCCCACTTGGCAACTATTGCCTGAAATGAGAGGAGCCTTGTGGACGACCACACCCTTAAACCTGAGCAGTCTGATGGTTACTCTAAGTAGTTAAGGCCAGAATTGAATTGCAGTCCACCCAGTTGAGACAGAAATGGAACAGACTCTGAAGACCAAGCCTAACCAATGAGACCAAATAGTGGGATAATATGATTGGCCCAGCTTGGATCTTCTTCCCACCCTGAACCAATCAACTGTCACATTTATAAACACAGTGACACCAATGACGACCAAGTGAATTTAGAAGGGAGAGGCAGTTCCTAGAGAAGAGAAGCTAGGTAGACAGTGTCCTTGTGCTCTATCCCCACTGCTCAGAGCTTCAACAACTGATCAATTGCCTTATGCATTTCATTGCTAAATCTAGTCAGATCTGCAGATGGCTCTCCTGATGCTATGGATCTGTTTAATCATTCCACGCAGCTGGAAAGTACATGCAGTGCTCAACTTCTAAGGTTAAAACATTCAAAACGACAAGCAAAACATTTTTCAGCAGCTAAAACATCTTTTATTAAAATTGAGAGTTTATAAATAGTAACTCGATCTCATAAACAACTGGCTGTAGAGTCCACGTATCTAGAAAATTATTCAGTGTTTTTCTCAAGTGTATATTTTCTTTGGCACAGTAGATAAGTACCCTCCTAAATACAGCCCTGAAAATAAACGTAAGATCTATTCTGGCATTATATGTGCAAAAGAGAGGAGCAGTTTCCCACGTGGCACAGTAGCAAGCTATAATATGCTCACAAGGAACTAAAGCCTTGCAGAGCTAAAAGGATAAAGACGAGCACAGTCTATTTTTACCAGCAAGGCACACACAAGAAAGAGAACTCTTTCAGCCTGCTCTGCCACTGCCTGCTGAAGCCATCCCTCAAAGCCTACGAATGCATTCCGCATCTCACAGCCAGCCTACGCAGGGCTTCATATGTTAGCTCTTAGCCTCCATATTGTAGTTGCCCAGGAATTTCTTTCAGAAGACCACACAGGAATTGAGAGCACAGACTGTCTTCCATTCTCTTTCGTCCTCAAGACCAGCACAGCGCCTAGAGCATAGCAGGAGTGAAATAAATGTCTGCTATATTTATTTGCATTGCTTGATGATCTTTCACAGTGGCCTAAACTGTCTGAGTGTTGGTTTGCTTGTGGGTAAAATGAAGGTAATTATAATCCTGACTTCACTGGGTTGTTATGAGGGTTAAATGCCCCATAAATGCTGCTGTTGGTGCTGTTGATAACTGAGGCCCAGTCAACAATCATTATTCACTGATTAGAAGCCATCAGACCCAAAGCACGTTATTTATAGGTGAAGAAATCACAGGAGAATATTTCACAAGAGGTCCCGGTCACTGCTCTCAAAATAAGCAGCAAATGGAGTCTCGCTACTCAGCCATCCCCTTTCCTGTCTTCTCTGCAGACATTACACCTGGGTGTCGTTAGATTTTAGATACACATCAGTTCATTTATGCATTCGTATTTACCACTTGCTATTCATTCGGTTTTATCAAGTCAGCAGCACAATTTATTAGGAGTCATATATTGTAGCTTTCATTTACTTTATGCTATGTGTTTAGAGAGTTTATTACACTTTGTAATACTGAGTACGAATAGAATCCTGGTGCTTTTTCTATTTACTCGGTGAAACCACTTTGCTGCACGGCACTTGGCGTGTGTCAGCGGCCCTTCCAATACGCCAGCTGTAACCTTGCTGCTTCATCGCCTCTGTCCTGAGATGTCAGTCAATAAAATGAACCTATCATTAGAAGCACATTGTAGTATATCTAAATTAAAGTATCATTCAGAAATCGTTCTTATGCTTAGACACTTTGTGGAAATCAAGAATCATAGTATCCCATTCATACCGTAATTTTTAAAGAAATAATTTTCACTTATAGATTAAAACACACACACATTTTGGGAAGAACAAATATACGTGAAGTTCCAGCAGGCAAATAAAATCTCTTTTTTAACCAAAAAGCAAAAAACAAAACAAAACAAAACTTTAGAATGAACCTCTGATGTGCCAGCAGAGAATTCTGGTAAATAGCGATACTAAAGAGGATGGCAGATACAGGCCAAGAATTTATACTTAACCCCTGAATAAAGGAAATACTAAAAAGAAAAAAAGTCACATTCATCAAAGATATATTTTTTAATTGGTAAAGGTAATACCATTCTTTGGAATATTTTTAGTGGAGGATGAGAGGGAAGCTCATCAGTTAGAATTTAAATGTATTGTGCTGAATAAAGGTATTTGACACTTGCCAACTACTGAATTAATTTGACATAAAAATCATAGTTGTTTGAACTATTAATTGCATAATTATAATTTATATTGGCCTGAAGCCATTTTAGAAGCTTATTAATTCAAGATGATTTTTTAAAAAATCTCCCATCGAAAATATTATTCCTAATGGCCCAGAGTGTATTTAAATGTGGAATAAATTCTCTGCTACCAGAAAGGCACCAAAAGCAGTTTCGTTGGAAACATGTTGATAAGGTCCCTACCCTTTCACAAATTTAAAAGTGAGTTTGGTACCTGAATCGCACATTCCATCCTTAATTGAGATTATAATCCTAAATCTTTGCTCCAAACAAGTTCTTAGGAAATTATAAATGAGGGTCTATTTATTCATGATGCAAAGAAAAATGTCACCATTTACCGGTGGTGACCACAACTCCGGCATCTCACCAGTGGTATGCTAAACATGTCGCTTCTTGAGTTATTGCCAGTTAACATTCATTTTGTGATATATGAATATCGCCAGGGAAATTCAGAACCCTTCAGCCACTTATGTAACACATTAATATTCCCAAGTGGTTTTATTAAAAGTGCCAGCATTGCTCCCCATTAGGAGTTGTCATGCAATGTTTTATTTTGACATTTTACTTCACTGATTTTCATCATAGTTTCCTACCTTGGTTCCAGACACCATGACTGCATTCATAAACTTGCATATAATATGCATGTGAAATCATATTTCCTTCTTGGACGCATTAGCAAAATTCCATCTGTCTGTTCCTTTTTAAACTGTTAAGTTTTCCACATTGAAAACAGAATTGGGTTACAATTACCTACTATGACTTCTCATCAAAATAACATTTTAAGTTGTATATAATATCGTTCCCTATTATCCCTTGCCCGAGGAGTTTAAAATTCTTCACACACCCAGATATTTCTACAATAAACCTAAAAGCATATTCAAGCATTTTAAAGTCGAAAGGAATTTTTAGAGATTTTTTTTCTGGTCTAATTCCCTCATTTTCTCAGATAAGAAAGCTCGGCTCAAAAAGACTAGAGAAGAGGAGGGCGTGGCGGGTGAGAACGTGAGCTGGGGGCCAGACCGCCTGGGTGCAGACGCTGCCTCCCCACATCCTCGCTGGGGGACTTGGCGAGTTATCTGAGATGCTTCTCTGTGCCTGTTTCTGTATCTGTAAAATTGTGTACAACCTACTTTACAGCATTACAGTGAGAATTAAATGAGCAAATACATCATCTATTACCATGGAGAAGAGTTCTTCCCCATTCTTGCAGTTTCAATGAGGAGGGAATGCCTTAACTGCCCCTGGGTGGTGACTTTGAAAGAGAAGTCAAGGTCACGTAGCCCAGCCTCATCTCAGCTCCCCTCCTAGGAGCAGCTGCCCACAGAATGTTCTGCCTCTGCCCTTTGCTGCTGCTCTTAGATCGTCCTTCATTTGGAAAATCCACAGTGGCCCGGCGTGGCCTGAGACTGGGTGCAGAAACCTATGTAATCCCAGGCTTCAGCATTTGGGAGCCTGCGGTTGCCACACCGTCTGATACTGAGCTTTATTAGTCATACAAGTGATATTTTGGTTCTCCATGGGACCGATTTTGTTTTCCCTCTCATCTGGTTCAGAACTCTGGCAAGGACAAGATACAGAATCAGCTTAAGTGTCTATTAAGGGATGAATAGATAATGAAAATGTGCTACATATGCAAAATATGGGATACTCTTCTGCCTTAAGAAGGAAATCCTGTCATTCGCAGCAACACGTGTAAACCTGGCGGCCATCATGTTAGGTGACATAAGCCAGACACAGAAAGGCAAATAGCACGTATTCTCACTTATATGTAGAATCTAAAACAATTGAATTCATAGAAGCACAGAGTAAAATGGCGGTTACAAAAGGCTAAGGAACAGGAGGAATAGGGAGATGTCTGTCAAAGGGTACAAAATTACAGTCAGAAATAAATGATTAGTATTTAAGATGACGGATATGTTAATTAGCTTGATTCAATCATTCCACACTGTGTCATACATGATAACATCACTTTGTACCCCACAAATATGTGTGACTATAATTTGTCAATAAAAAATATAATAATAATAATACAAAGAACTCTGGTAAGGAAAACCATCAACAAGCCCCTTAAAACACCAACATAAAGCACAGAGCTCATATGGTGCCTGGCACAGGGTAAGCACTCAACAAACATTAGCTGTTTCCTTTGTTATTTTATCTTGTTCCAAGTCATCTGTTACACTAGCATCAAAATTAATATTTGAACCCAGATCCCTTAATTACAGCCCTAAGTTCTCATCTATGGACAGAAAAAGGAAGCTTTGATTATTTAATGCCTTCAGAGCATGCATTTCTAACTCATAGCTCTTCAGATCTGCTTACCCGCCAATCACTACACCCTGATGTAAGGCAAATATTAATGGTAAATATTTACTAAATAATGTTTGGGACCTACAATTCAAATAGCAGTAATTTATATTCTTCCATAGAGTATTTAAATCATCTTTATATTTTGAGATATAAAAATAAGGAAGTAAAAATTTGAGATAGCCACGGCTTTTGTTGAACTGCCATTTCTTGGAGTGTTCAGTTTACAAATGCTACGTTTCTCATCTTCATAACTTTTGAGGCTGTAATTTTTCATTTAAATTTTCTATTTTCCATTTCCTACAATTAACCACCTATATATGTACCCTACATAGACTATACACACAGCTGGTATTTTTGAATTTCTAGTAAATTCCTTTGTTAAAATTTCATAGTTTAATATAAATGTCTATGAATGTCTGTGTAGTCGAGCTTTCAATAATGGGTTTGAAGGGTTTTTAAGTGTGGTGTCAGGTTCTTTTTCATTGGCCTTATCCTCACACATCAGATCACATCAGTCCCCTACTCAAATCCTTCCCCCCGCCCCCAGCCTCCTCCGTAGCTGGGACTACAGGCATGAGCCACCACACCAGGCTAATTTTTTTTCTTCTTCTTAGAGAGGGGAATCTCACTATGTTGTCCATGCTGGTTTTAAACTCCTGGAGTCAAGTGATCCTCCCAACTCAGCCTCCCAAAGTGCTAGGATTACAAGAGTGAGCCACCAGGTCCCACCTCATGTCCAAGTCTTAATAGTTGTAACCATCTCCTCTGCCACCACTTTGGTCCAAGCCATCAAGCCACCATCGTCATCTCTCTCTCAGATTGCTGCGGGAACCTGTTAGTTGCACTCTCCAGCTAACACCCGATGCCACTGTCTGTGTCCCACATAACAGCCAAAGGAGCCTTTTGAAGACTACGAGTCACATCACCAAACTCCTCTCTTCAAAAGGCGTCCTGACTCCTCATTTTGCTAAGAGGAAGCACTTGTGCCAAAGAAGAAAGGGACAGGCCTGGTACTGTCCTCGAATAGCTTCCGGTCCTGTGACTGCTTTTCTGAAGAGGGGAAAAAACCAGGGAAGGGGTATCTGAACAGTGGTTCAAACAGCGTAACTTTATTTCCAATACCATAGTTCTTTTTTCACTGGACAAATTTATAAACAAACTCAGTGAAAGAAAAGCTCCTAATTATCCCAATGCTCTCAAATTTTCTGAGAACAATAAGAGGCCTAAATGTCCTGTGCTTCGAAATCTCTCACTGGCAACTAATGTAATTAAAAAGAAAGAAAGAAAGAAATTGGAATTGATTTCCGGCACCCTCGGCCACTTCTCAGCCGTAGGGCCCTGGCCGTGAGTCGGCCTTTGGGGAATTAGCGCGGCCTGCCCGGCCTGACTCACGCGCCACTGCAAGGATTAACTGAGATTCCCACGTTGGTGGAAATGTTCTACCTAAAGAGCTCTGTGCTCACATACATCCTTATTATTAACAAAACCACTCAGCAGCCGCGCCGGTGCATGAGTGACCTCCGGCACCTCCTTGCCCCTCCGGCAGCCGAGGAACCTCGCCATAGTCACAAAGATTTCTAGCCTGCAGGTGACCCTTAGGCCCGGGTGCTCGTTGCTTGCTGGGTGACCAATAATGATGAGCGAATTATGGCTGTAAATTTCCAGAGCTGTCTTTCTCCTGCAGAATCTGAAAGGAAGGCGGGAAGCGGGAGGGGGCTCCCCGGCGCACGCAGGCCCTGCCCGGGCGGCGGCTCGGGCGCTCGCGGTGCCGCCTGCGGAGCAGCCGCGCTCGGGTCCGAAGTAGCCGGGAAACGGATGGCTGAGTCTGTGCTGAACATGCGGAGACGTTTTTTTCTTGTGATTATTCCCTGAACAATACAGCGGAACAGCCGTTTACATAGTAGCAGGTGTTATAAGTAATCTGGGGATGATTTAAGGTACCCGGGAGGATGCGCACAGGTTAGGTGCAAACACGACACCGTTTTATAGAAGGGGCTGGAGCGTCCTCGCGTTTTGCTACCCCGGGGGGTTCTGGAACCTACCCCCATGGATACCAGAGGACACCTCTTTTCAACTTCGGCCTCTCCTCATTTCAACATCTCTGGTCTTGCTGGGAAAAACCACAAAGCCACCCTAAGAACGAGCGGAGTAACCGACAGGGGAACCGTGGCCTTGCGGGCACCTGCTCAGGTGGGCGGGCGCCACTGGCCGCGTCCCTGGGCGGGAGGATTTCCCGCCTTCGCAGCCCGGACCCTGCAGTTACGTGCTAGATCCCGACGTCAAAGATTATGATGCACAGAGAAGGAAACACAGCCACTGGGACAGAAGTCCAAGTTACCAAGGAGGAGAAATGTTGGGAAAATAGGGATATTATTGTAGTATCTAAGCTGCAGTATTTTCGGTTCCGATGGATCACAGCACACACAGATGAGTTCCAAACCAACAAATCGTCATCAGTCCTTCACAAGGCTCGTGCTCCCTTAGTGTCCCCCACGGCTGAGCTCAGCCCAGAGCGGTGCTTTATCTGCGTCGACTGTCTGTCTTCTCTTTCCGCCCCTGAGAGGCCGATGGGCACGGAGCACATCATCCTTTGCCTTCTGTCCCCGCAGCCAGGGGACCCCGGCAGGAGAGCAGAAGGAAGAAGAGCGAGGGCAGAGGGTGCATGCCCCTGACTCTGCCTCTGGGACCTCCTCGGGCTGCTGTGTCCCCCTGCAGGGGCCACTGCCTCTCTCGGGGCTGCACCGCCTCTCTCTCTACTGCTTTCTCCTTCCGGGTTTTGGGAACTGTGCTCCCACTTTGTTCCTTTGGGCCTAGGGATTGCGACAGCTCTGCTATTGCTGGCCCTGGGAGTGTGGCACTATCCCTTGTGGTCTCCCTGTGTCCCGCCACACCTTTGTAAATAGTCCCTTATTAAACGCTCCTCAAGTTCCCCATGTCTGCTTCTTGCTGATTGACACATTTTCTGAAGGACGTGAGCATGCCCTAAATATTTATTTCATTCATCAGATGCACGACTGCGAAAGAGCACCTCGGCAGAGAATCCTATGTCATTTTAGTACATCCTATGTCGGAAGCGAGTCTTCATATTTTAATAAGTACAAGCCGAGCATCCCTTATCCGAAATTTCGAAATCCAAAATGCTACAAAATCCAAAACTATTTGATGGCACACGATGCCACAAGTGGAAAATTCCACACCTGACCTCATGTGATGGGTCACAATCAAAACTTTGTTTTAAGCACAAAATTATTATATTTAAAATATTACATAAAATTATCTTCAGCCTATGTGCATAAGGTCTATATAAAACATAAGTGAATTTTGTGTTTAGACTTGGGTCCCATCTCCAAGATATTTCATTATGTACATGCAAATATTCCAAAATCTTAAAAAATCCAAAACCTGAAACACTTCTCATCCCAAGCATTTTACGTAAGAAACACTCAACCTGGGTATCCTTGGAGTCTCAGTTTAAATGTCCCTTCTTCAGTCCTGTGTTCTCTGACCCCCGATCTTTCTCACAACATCTTGCTTTTCTTTCCTACTGCTTAACTGCCACCTGTTACCTAGAAGTGTTTGTTTCCATATTTAATGCCTGTTGCCACTAGACCTTAAGCTTCACGAAGGTAGTGGTGTTCATTGGCTTCAGTACTGTGATCCTTAGCAAGGCACTGAAACAAAGTGGACACCCGATGAATGCGTGCTGAGTGAGTGGCTGAGTTAAACAGATGAGAGGGTGAGGGACCATCTAACGCCTCAGCTAACTCCTGTGTAGCTTGCCCAGCCCAACATCTCCTGGGTTCATTGCCTATCCGAGTCCAACTATTTCATAGCTCCTCAAACTTTCATTGGTCTTCTACTTCTATCTCTTTTATGAGTGCGTGCTGCTTTCCCAAAATAAAATATAAGTTTCTAGAACATAGGCTCTCTGACTTAGATTTTTTTTGTATCCCCCCACAATACACTTTAAATAATAAAATCTAAGACTGAGTCTGCCCTAGACCAAGGGTTCTCTAAAATGCATGGGATAGGGCAGACAAGGGGCTCAAAATAACCCATCAGAAACAAGCTGTGACTCATACCTCATTTCGGTTATGAATCCTGGATAGTATTTAATCAAAGGTCTTTCAAGCCCTGAATCTCATTCCAGGTCATTCAACCACATATTTTTTTTGCTGAGATAGAAATGCCCCTCACCCACAAAATTTTTATATCCCAAATCAGCAAAAACATAAAACTCTTTAACAATGTTTTAAGTTGACTCCAGTATTCCAGAATGTTTGCTGTAGATGCAACGGCCACTTGGGAATTCCACTGCCAAGGTTACTATTTCTCCATCTTAAAGTTTTGTCATTTCTCTTTCTTTATCCTTCTAATCAGGGAATTGTAGATGCAGTTTTCAGATAAACCCAGCCTCCAGTAAGACAGGAGAAACAGCGCAAAAGTCTGACAGCCATTGTATTCCCAGCAAAAACTTTGGGTTCAGCATAATTTAAATTATGTGTTTAGTTATCTAATTATTCCAATGTAACTATTTCTTATTGACTTTTTGGAAACCTTCTTTTGTTTGCATATCCTCCCACCTTCACTAAGAAAATTATAAGCAATTCATAATATTTAATAGTCAAGCTAATTTTGGAGTTGATGACAATGTGTGAAATAAAGTACCTATCTAAATATGAAGATATTCTTTTAAAATAGAAACTTGAAACTTTGAGAAAAAATGTATTGAGTTTATTGCATTCCTTTGTATTTTATCTTCTTTCTGTTTCCCACACAGATGTGCTCCTTTAGAAGAGAAATTCATTCTGTTTAATCTGCTTTGACATGATTTGGCTTCTTTGGGAAGCTTCTAGATAGAATGACCAGGTTTAAGCACACCTTTGGGTTTGTTTGGCTTGATTTGCAACATCCACAAACAACATTTAACTTCTTGCATATTTATCAGTTAGATGCTATTTAAATATTCCTTGGAATGAATTCTTTCTTATCCCAAATAAGATCGTATTAGGCAAATGCTCAAAAAACAAAAGGTAAAATTGCCCAGCCTACGAAAAAATAAATTCTAAAATTCTTTCTTCTTTCTGAAAAGAAACTGCAGAATGTGTGTAAACATCATGACAAAGGATACAGAGGGCGGTCCCATTGTGACACTGTTTAAAATTTGACATGTTTGAACTCTCAACACACTTGGTGAACTTCCGGAAAGGTCTACCAGTCGTAATGAACCACTAATGAAATTTTACTGGGAAAAAATTACAGGCTATATTCGAAATCTCTTTAAGTCTGAGGGGGCAAATTCCAGGAGAATGATTGCCTTCCTATATAAGAGACGGCCACAGAAAGGCCCAGAAACAAATCTGTCCCCAACAGCTAATAATTCACCTATTATCAAACCCACCAGAATCATAATACCTCAGTCCCAACTGTGAGCCTGCAAATATGTGACAAAACAACTGATGGATTGCAGTGACCAGCCCAATCGGTGATGTGTCTTGGGATTCGGGAACTCCGCCCGCTCTACGTGTGAGAAGAATTTATGAAGATAACATGACATGCTAATATATTTTTACAGCTTAAACAAGATATTCCGTGCCATTTTTGAGCACCACACATAGTTTATCAATATAACTCCTAAGACCTTTATCCCCTTTCGTTTCTTTGCTGTAGCACATAATATAATTATCAAAAAAAAAGGTTAAGCCCAACTGACCAGTGGAAGCATTAGAACCCTAGACAGAAACTCATTTTTTCCCTTCCTTCCTTTATTTTTGTTCTATTCGTTGTTTCATTTTGATTTTTGTTGTTTTTGTTGCAATTGTCTTAACACAATCTTCAGCTGCAGCAAAAACATAGAAAGAACTTTGCATGGCTTAGGTGTGACCTGTGGAAAACCTTACTCTCCTATCTCATTTTAGTTGGGTCAGATGGTAGGACAAACCCTAAAGCAGCACTGGCTAGAATTCAGACATCTTTCAGAGAGAAATCAAGGTCACCACCTCTGAAGGATAAAGCTATTAGTCCGTAGGTAGAAAACACATCAGCGCTGTCCTCTCCCCTAGCTGTTGGTGAATGTCAGATCTGCTTCTGAAAACTGTTCTCATTCTCTAATACAGGTTGTGCAGTTAATTATAGAAAAGTACTTCAGGCTTCTCTGCTTAATCATATTTAATATATAAAAAAATGTATTCTGCTATATTGAGTAGCCAAGAAAATTCCTGCAAATTGAAATAGTTAATATATACCAGGCCTGTCACTGCTTATGATAAAAAAGAACAAGCAGCTAATGACCGGTGAGTATCTGCCTCGCACTGTGTGCTTTTCCTGAATTAGCTCACTTAGTCCTTATACAACCCTAAGAGATAGGGATTATTATGATGTCCATTTTCTAAATGAGGAAACAGCCTTCTGGAGTTTAAAAATTTTTCCCAAGGTCAAAAAACTAGTAAGTGGAAGAGCTGGAACTTGAACTTGAGTCCATCTTCTTCCAAAATCCATGCACTTGAGAGTTAGCCTTAAATTTCTTCAAAATTCCTATGAACTTTATGTTGTTAATACGTATTTAAAATATTTCAAATATCAACCACACACCAGAATAAGATTTAACTATGTCACAAAATCTTTTAAAATTAAGACAAATATGAACGAAAGGCTTCACCAGCTGTGAACAGTATGATCTCGGGAAATGTACTCAAAACTCTCAGCTGCAGTTTCCTCATTTGTATAAAGCTCATAGGATTGTTAACCAATAAGTGAAACCACATATGTTAGGTGCATAATAAGAACTGAACAAATGGTAACCTTCTTCCCTTTACTCCACTTAGAAATTTTCAATATTTACAATAATCAGCTTCAAAAAAAAATACTGCCTTACACATATTCTTCCTCTTAATACCTTGCAGGTAGTGGGCAATTTCATAAACATCTATTAAAGAAAATGCTGGATCAAATGGGGGGATCAGGCGGGTGCAAGGGGGGAGGGGCAGATGGCTAAACTCACACCTAATGGGTGTGGTGTGCACAGTCTGGAAGGCGCACATTTGTGCTCTTACTTGGGCTGTGCAAATGCAATAGATGTAACCCAAATGTTTGTACCACCATAAAAATTCTGAAATAAAAACACAATAAGGAAAGAAATGGAATGTTTCCAGTGAGCCTTAATGGAAAAATATTATCTGATTGAAACTTCAGTAATTACTTCCTCCTATTGCACTTTGTCAGTCAGGAATGTGCACCTAGAACGACACTAAACTCAGATAAAGTTTATGCTCTTAGGTCGGGGCACAGTACATTCTGAAGTTGAAACTTAAAATAATCAACATACAACAGCTGGCTTCAGCCATCTGCAGAACCACTCACCTTAAGGAAAATTTGCAAATGCATTGCTGATGGAGAAAAGTGTCTCTTAAATCCTCAACAGTAGGTCTAGAGCTGTGCCGTCCAGCACAGTGGCCACCTGCAGCATTGACTACTGAGCACTTGACATGTGGCTCGTCCAAAACGAGATATGCTCTAAGAGCAAAACACACATTGAATGTTGAAGATTTAGTATAAAAAGAATGTAAAATTTCTCACCAATAATTTATATTGACTACAGATTGAAATGATATTTTGGATATGTTGTTATATATAATATTAACATACAGAATATACATTAATGTATATTCATATATTATTAATATTAACTCCACCTTTTTTTAGTTTTTAATGTGGCTACTAGAAACTTTAATGTTGTGAACTTTAATGATTCACATTATAGTTTAATTGTTCAGTGCTGGTTGACAGTGTTTACCAAATCTAACTAAGATAATTAAAAAATAAAATACTTAGTGAAGAAAATATAAGAGGCAGGTTAAGTATGGAGCCAAGAAAGTGATTGAAAGTCATTCAGTGCATCTTTAGCACCGTCCAGAGAGGGTAAATGCTGACTTTTAATGTGGTTTACTGAAATACAGTAAAAAAAAATTTTTTTTATCATTGTATTAGTTTGCCAGGGCTGCCATATCAAAGAGCCACAGACTAAGTGGCTTAAGCAGCAGAAATTTGTTGTCTCACAGTTCTGGAGGCTGGAAGTCCAGGACTAAGGTGTTGACAAGGTTGGTTTCGTCTGCGGCCTCTCCTCGGCCTGCAGATGCCTTCCTTCTTGTGACCTCGCGTGACCTTTCCTCCGTGTGAGCGAACGTCTGTGTCCCAAGCTGCTCTTCTCGTAAGGACAGCAGTCAGGGTGGATTAGGGTCCCACGCTTATGACCTCGTTTTACCTTAACTACCTCTTTAAAGGCTCAGTCTCCAAACAGAGTCACATCGAAAGCAGTAGAGGTTAGGGCTTCGGCCTGTGAGTGTTGAGGGGACGCAGTTCAGCCCTAAACAATGATTCAGTTTCAGCAGTTTAAAGGGAAATCCACTAAGAACATTATTCTTTGTTTTGATTATAGAAACTTTCTAACATATTAATGGGCCTCTGAAGTGAATCTACCTGGCTAAAGGGAAAACTTTCTGCAAGCAAGCAGTATTTGTAATCCTCTAGACATAGAGTTCTCTGTACAGAAATAATTCAAAATTCCATTTTATATGTCAACCTCTTGTAGAGTTTTTTCATATGAATTTGTTTCCCAGAGCTTAGCCCACCTAAGGGTAAGACTTTTCTCTCAGGACCCAATGAAGTCACAGACCAAAAAGTAACATTTAAAAAAATTAAGAACTGACCACACACACCTGCCTGTTTAGCTGTAACGTATGGGATTAATATCATGATTTAGTACCTGGACAATAATGAGGGACCCAAGGAGGTCTTAGTGAAGGTTAGCAACCTTAAATTTGAAGCAGTTTGATTTTTTAAGCTGAAATAATGTTCTAAATAATAAGTATTAATCTAAATAATAATAAAAGTCCCTCATGTAGGCATGTTTTTCCATAAATTCAATTTGCACCAATTAAATAATGAGCTAGTCACATCAGTGAGAGGTACCATATGTCTATGAATACAACTTGCAGAATTAGTCTAATAAGATACTGTACAACCTTTGATTCTGGTGGACGTGTAGTGACGGAAAATCTACTTGAGTAATTTGAGATTGTTATGTCAGCACAGTGGAAAATTACATATAGCAACACATGAGAATCTAAATGCATAAAGTATGACTGTGAACAAAAGTATTACATTTGCTATGATAATTTCTTTTATATAATAAAATACATTGTTGGCAACTTTGCATGAGAAAATTTGAAGGAATGATTCACTCAGGAAAAATCTACTTAAATCAATAGTAAACCATATAACAATAGCACTTTTAATTTTGTAGAGATTTTTCTTTTCGATGATACAGATTAGCTCACAAACATTCAGCCTGGATTTGTAGATCAGAAGAGAGGAAATGACTTAGTTGCTTAGGGCGAACACAGTGACAAAAAAAAGTGACACTATTCTGAATGCACTCAAAGTAATAACCTGCTGGGCTTAGCATCACCAAGAGCTACATGACCAACTCATAGTCCGTCTCTGGTTTTCCTTCTTCTCACCTCAGCTTTCACATCATTCTCCGTGCCAGGCTACCTGGAGCATTCTTGGTCCAAGTCAACGTTAATTTAACGTTCACCAGAACTGGGAGTTAGTGTGGCGATGCTTATCTATTCAAACATGCATTCCCTAAAATCTAACAATTCAATCTGAAGTAGTAGTAGGGTCTAATAAAAATTAAAACTTCTAGGTAATACATAAATTTGCTTTTTTCTAAGTTTGTCCGGATTGAGGTAAGCATAGCCCTCTGGATGATAAATCAGTCTCATTTATCCTTCTCAGATGCTTTTGCTACCATCACCCTTTGCTGCTGTAAAAAGAATCCTATTGTCTTCCTTTGCTTTAATTCACTTTGTATCTCTCTCTTCAAGAAAATTTTACCCTAAAAAGGCTTCTGGTCATTTCTGTTCCTTCTCCATTTACACTACAAACAGCAAAGCAGTTGGAGGAATGTTAGGAAAGTCTATCTGTGAAAGGAGGATGCAGGAAGCGGGTGTTATCCAGGAAAAACTGTCAACTACTTTCTAAGAGCGCTCAAAAAAAGAGAGAGAGAGAGAATTAGAGAATTATGCTTTGGAATAACTTGTCCCAACACCACATAACGTAGGTGCTTTGGAAGAAAAGTGAACAGACATGCCAGGGTGCAGGGGCCAGTAGGGAAATCTATACTGGACTAGACACAGAGTGAAGTTCATCGAAGATGTGGTTTTCGAAGAGGCCATATCATTTTAATTCATCCAAATTTTACACTTCACAATGAGAAAGAGAAAGTGAGCTGTCATGAACATATCCTCAGCGTTGTTTGAAGGATGGGTGTGGGAGAAGAGGTGGGGAACGCGGAATGTTCCCTCTGACCTGCTCTCCTGTGCTGTGTGTCACGTTGTGCAGGGCACGACAATCAGAGGGACCTGGACAGAGATGTCACACCACTTCTTGGAATGCTCCTTGGTGAGCAGTCTTACAGACTGCCCATGGCTGTGACATCTGCCTTTTGGCTAAAAACTAAAGAGGGGAGGAGAAAATCCCCACCACACTCAAAGGAGAGGCGGCCAGCTTTGCCTAAGTACGAAAAGACAAAGCGAGGATTCGGAATTTACAACTCAGGCCAGCAGCCTTCATTGTTTACAAAATACTGTTTTTGAATTTAAGAACATGTACCCCTTTGAGAATCTAGCAAGCAAGTGGTTTGTTTGGGAGGTGACCCTGGGAAGCACCAGCAGGGACGTAGGGAAGAGAAACAGAAAGGAAGGCCAGGGAAGGGTGTGTTTTGGAGCAGGTTAGGGCTGTGGGCAACTGAGCTCCGAGCTCGCCCAGGAACTCAGGAAGGCAAAGCAAAATGTGCCTCGGAGATGTCCCAGGCAAGGGGTAGTCACCCTCCAGCCCTACCGGTCACTGACCAGCGGCTGCTCCCAGCACGTTCTACCCACAGGCCAAAAGCTCGCCGGTGGCCAGAGAAACCTCAGGCAGGGCTGCACATGCCCACCGGGGAAGCGGCGGGTAGACGCGCCCGGGAACCGCGAGTGGATCCCCACGGGACGAGATTCCAAACGCTGGTGTGTTTAATTATGAGCTGCCCAAACCACGAGGGAAACGGTGCTTGTATGTCAGAGCAAGCCGCATGTAGGAGAAAACTAGAGTAACGTTTTAAAAGAAAACTTCTGTACTCCAAGTTTCTTGAGGCTTTTAGAAATTGATATTATTATTTATGAGTTTAGAGCAGGTATTGGCAACCCAGAGCCCACAGCCCAAATCCAGCCTGCCGACTCTTTTCCCACAGCCCCCAAGCTAGGAATGGTGCTTACATTTTTAAACAGTTGGAAAAAAATCAAAAGAAGACTATTTCATGACACATGAAATTTATGTGATATTCAGATTTCATTGTCCGTAAATATTTACTGGAACACGGCCACACTCATCCACTCACAGTCGATGACTGTGCTGTCGATGGCAAGTTGCACAGTCGTGACGGAGACCAGCTGGCCTCCAAGGCCTGGAAGTTTGCTGTTTGGTCCTTCACGGAGAGTTTGCCAACCCGTAATTTAGAACCAGCCTAGCTCTCAGGGAAGCTTCATGATACCAGTGCTCCTCCAGGGGCGAGGAGGGTGAATATTCTCCTCCTTTCTCGAAGGACACCCAAAACCCTGATTAGACTCCATCAGTCAGTTTTCTGAGCTACTTGGATAACAACCTTTTATCCCCAAAACCCATCAGAGCACAATAAATACTGACAGTCATCCAACATTGCCACCACGAAACTGCAGCTTCTTGCTGGCAAAGCGTGTGCTAAGGATGAGACGCTTATGCACAGCGATGAAAATGGAAGAAGTTTTGAGATTTAGAATCCCTGTTTTCTCCAACACAAAACGTAACACTTTGCAGACACCTGCTCTGTTTTGAATGTTTCCAGACATAAATTCACACTGGAAATGCACGTTTGAACTCTTGAAAAGGAGCTAATTTTGAGAAAGGAGATCGCAAGGTACCACGCCAAGACATAACACTAGGGGGGACAAAGAGAAGTGTGTGGCAACAGGTGAGCAAGAGCTTAATTATTAGTATTTAATCATCAGGTGTCAAGCTGATAAATTATTGAAGTCATAAAGATTTATATAAACCGCTGCACATAGAGCTCAAGAACGAAAACTGGGAACTTTAATCAGATCCCAAAGGAACCCAGCGTGCCAAGTTTAATCCAGCTCCTACCCACGTGGTTGCTTGCTCAGTCACGGAAGGGAGGACTAGATACGTGGACCAGGTCCTGTCCAGGGAGTGCTACAGTGATCTATGGGTGTGCTTATAAATCAGCGTTTCATTCCTCAGGATACCGAAATCCATCGCCAAGGCCTTGTTTACAGGAGGACATCAGTATTCTCTGGGCACACACGTCATTTCGAAGGGAACTTTAAATAGCACAAGAGAAAAGTGTTCTTGGTAGTAACACAGCCTGTGATAAACTTTGAAGTACAAATGAGAAGTGGAAGTAAATGTTAAACGTATGCCTTGTCCTGAAACTTCATGAAAAATGAAATGTACGAGAAAAGCTGGATCCCTGCCATGACACCCATTACAGTGCAGACTAAGGCTCTGACCTTCCGTGTTATACTTACTGTGTTTTTGACACATTTAGTCAATTAAAACGGGTGAAGTGTAATTTGTTTTTCTTAAGTTTAATACAGCATGTCAATAGAAGTTAACCAAAATTTATAGTTGGAACACTAAAGCTGCCACATGCACTTAAACAAATGAACACGATTTATCATGCTTGAAATAAAGAGAACATCACGGGCATTTGACTTTATACCGCACGTAAGCGTGTTGCCAAATATAGGAAAGCAAGCTCCTTCTCACACTTCCAATGGAAAAGACATTTTAGTTCACATTAAATATTGGTGTGAAAAACCTGGCAGGTATCCAGTCCTAAGGAGTGTTAACGTTGGCACTTCCACTGTGTACTTTTACTATAAATTGTTGTAGCGTTTATTTGACATGGAATACCCAAAGGATTGATGAGCAAAGAAAGGAAGAGTTTTTTTTATTGTGCCATATTACCTTTTTCAGACATCTATACTAAGCTTTCACATCTTCAAAGTCTAAACAAGTAGCCACCTGTATTCAATCGGTGCAAGATATTTTTCATGAAACTATAGCTTACCTTTTTATAAACCTATAAAAGCACACATTTTCCATTTTATTAGTCAGCAAAGCAGTGGTGGATTTAATAATAAAACTTATAAAATGCAGTTTCTTTCTAGACAGTTTAACTTTTTTGCTTGTTTAAAATGCCACAAGGACATCCAAATTTATATCAGTTTCTGTCTCTATCACACAAAAACAATTGGCTACAATTTTGGATATCTTTACATAAAAAAAAAAATCACCCGGAACTCCTCAGACAATTTATACAGCAGCCTACAGACTCCTAAAGATTTAAGAGAAACATGATACTACTAGGGGAGAAATTATCTGCTAAATCAAATATATGTATTTGGATTTGGCATCCATAATATGTATGTCAATTATATATAGCTACAGTAATCATGCACTTCAAATCTCTAAGAACGACTTAAAATATTTGTGTTCCTTTTTTTATTAAAATATTTCCAGTTGTGACCACGAAATTAACGTATACTGTCTATGTAAAAATATGACTGGGATATTTGAATAGATTTTAAAGTTGGGACTGGCATAAGTGAATCAAGCTGTAATATTTTGAAAATTAATATGATGACATAAAAGGAGCAATCTTGTAAGATTTCAGATTTTAAATAGGAGAAACAGATAATACATACATTAATAAATCTATTTGAAAATTACCTGGTCTGACCCTATTGTCCCCTCTAAGCACCTTACCCAAGACTTTTATACTTGGGAAGACTGGTTTTAATGTTTAACAGAATCAATCATGTTAACGTATCAATGTTTAGCCTAATCAAAGATGATGTCTTTATACTGAGAATACCATTAGTCTAATTGTGACAAAATTATTTCTCTTAGTCTTTACATCAATTCACCCATTTCGAACTTACCGACCAGAGTCGTGCTGACATGGGCAACTTACCCTGCACAGACCCATATAGATCTGGAAGAGTTTGCAATTAACTTTTTTCTATCTTGACTACCCAAATATCTAAGATTAAAAGTAACCCAAGTATTTTTAAACATTGCAAAAATAGAGTATGTTTACTTTTGAAGTAATGAGATGCCTAGCACACCCTTGCCTGGCAGTACAAGCTTACTGTTCAGTCATCTACTAAGTTTAAACAATAACAAAACGTCCAGTTAATCAGGCTATTTAAACTTTTAAATGGCTTCTGAAAATAAAGAGAAGTTGGATGGTTATTTTATATCACAAAAAAATTGTGCATAGAAATTTTTATTTTTCAAATAGTTGATGTTGCCTTCTACAGACAAATTTATAGGGTAATATGTATCAGTGAAATATTAAAAATATCATAGATTTTTAATGCTATTTTTAAATAGCCTAAAAATACCAAATATGTATACATACAATCTCAGTGATTGTAAAATGGACAAAGTAGCAGTGAGATCATTGGTAGACATATGGTATTAGTAGGAATTAAAAGAGTGATAGTCTCTACTGTTGATGGAGTTGTGGAAACTATATACTCATGCATTGCTGGAAGGATTAGGAATTGTTACAACTTTTTGGGAAAACAATCTGGCAATATCTATTAAAATTTAAAATACATATATATACTTCAAACCAGCATCCCCATTACTGGGAGTTGATCCCACAGAAATAAAACACTAGTATATAAGAATGGGTAATGTAGTATTTTAGGGCTGGGGCAAAAAAGGGGGGGGTTAATGTCTATTAATGGATAAAAATTTGAGTAAGTTGTGATAAAACTATACCATTACATAACACACAGAAATTACAAAGAATGATTCTAACCTATACTCAATTATTCTAAAAATTTCCAAAATATGCTGTTAAGTAAAAAAGGTAAGAGGAAGAGAAATATATATAATATGATCCTCTTTCTCTAAACCAAACAATACCAAAATATTTGAGTATTTATACAATTAAAAAGATGTATGAATGTACATATGCATCTATATGTGTGTGTAAATACACATATGAATACAATTATGTGACCGTGAATTAAAGTAAGCCAAGATACATACCAAATCTAGGGTTATTCATTTGGCAGGAGGAGAAGAGACTATGAGAATTTTAAAAATCGCATTTTTTAAAAGTTTTCACAGTAAAAACAGCATAATTATATGATCACCTTTAGAAAAAGTCTTTGGAAAAAAGGAGTTCATGTGTATGTTCCTTAAAAAGTGCATGAAAGACAGTCATCAAAATGTTAATGACATTTTTTTCAATGTGCAGAAATTTCAAATAATACTTCCTTCCTCTTTCGTTGGATAATTCTTTAAACAAGGATCATTATTATATATAAAATATACAATGAATGGCTATTTGGGAGGGATCTAAAACCTATAGAAAGTATACACCAACTTAAACTTCTCTCAATTATAAATTCTTATGCTGGTAGAAATTTTAAAGCATTTAAATCCAAAGATACATCCTATTTTTAAAGGAAAACATGGGTAGAATTATAAGAAAAGGGATGAAGGGATGTGGCACATGACAGTTGGCCTCACCATTCATTCTCTCCTTCTTCCATTATAAGGTTATTTCTGAGTTTTATCCGGACAAATGAGCACTGAGAATAAACACTATGTGCTCCAGTCTCCACTACAAGGTAAGAATGCAGGATGCAGGATGCAGGATGCGCCTGAGTTCTGCCATGCTGGCTACAGGCAGTGGTGATGTGTGCAAGCTTCAGGCCTGGAGCATGACAGTGGCATGAGCCACCTGCAATCATACAGACCAGAGCGACCCCCAGGGACTATGACAGAGCAACAAAAGATAGCACAGCCCCCACATCACATCCTGGTCCGCTTCTGCTAGAATTATTACAAGAGAGACAAACACATTTTTACCTTTCTAAAGTCACTGTTATTTTGTTCTTTATTTCTCTAACATATGACATACTTACCAACACAGAATTTGGCATCTAGAAATTGGGCCACCTTAACAAAACTTAAAATAGGACGTATTAGTTTAGTAGGCGGGTGGTGATCAGCAAGGAGGCAGACGCGCAGGCTGGAAAGCTGGTGCGCGGTGTTGCAGTAGGAGACTCAGAGACAGGGCTGAGACGGAGGCAGGTGACTGAAGATCAGGTGCAGGTGATAGAGTAAACAACCCTTAAACAGAAGGGGCAGGAACCGGCTTCCACCAGCATGTCAGCTCTCTCTTCCACCTTATGTGAAATTCGGCTAGTTACAATATCATTCACATTGTGGTTTTAAATTTTCTCCACCCTTAAAATCACCGTGACAGTTCTGAAACAACCACATAAAGTATGAAAATGGGAGGGAACCCAATTCTAGGAATTACTACCCAAATTTTTAGTAAAAGCCAACCCCTTGGCCTCGACGATTCCTACTCTCAGTTAGTAAGACTTGAAAAGATCTAGACCCCTTCCTCCCGTGCGGCTGCTCTTCTCCAGTCGGCCCGCGCTCCTCCCCGAGTGCACTTTTGCTTTCAATAAGGCTGTCACTCGCTTGGCTTACGTGGTGTGTCCTGAAATTCTTTTCTGTGATGAACACCAAAAAAATTGAAAAACCTCTGCTTGGAGGCCGGTAACAATGGTGCATTCCTTGATTAACTGTAGACTGTAATACCTTACAAATCGCATGCGGAGAGAGCCTATGAGTGAGACTAATTGGGGGAAAAAGTCAGAATATCCGTGAGAGTTGGCTTTTCCTTGCCAAGGTTAGCGGTCTTGCAAGACAGATTAGTTCAAGAGAATTATAAGATAATTCTTTAGAGGCAGATTTAGCAGGAGATAAGATTGGCCTAGTCCTCTCAAAAACACCACTGAGACGAGGGGGCCAGTCACAGAGCAAAGATTAGATAAAGCTACGGCCTTTCGCCTTCTCACCCCCATCTGCTGTTTCAGGTGACCTAAAGGTAGCCACAAACAAAAAATCATCTAACTTAATTGAGGAAAAAGAAAATAAGTACAAAAATATAAAATCACAATGACAGAAGGGAAACAACCACTACAAGAGATAGTACTTTGAAACTCACAAGTCTACATCGCCTAATTCTATGAAAGTAAATTGGAAAACCTAGTGAAACGAGACAATTCCCTAGGAAAAATTTGTCAAGTTTGGCCCTGTCTGTCCAGATAAGTATTCTATTGCTGCCATTAAAATTTACTATAAACCTAGTATCTTTAAAAGCAACACAAATTCACTATTTTTCAGTAGGTTAGAAATCCAACATAGGTCTCCCTGAATTAAAACCAAGGTGTCAGGCTGGGCGCGGTAGCTCACGCCTGTAATCCTAGCACTCCGGGGGGCCGAGGTGGGCAGATTGTTTGAGCTCAGGAGTTCGAAACCAGCTCTGAGCAAGAGTGAGACCCTGTCTCTACAAAAAATAGAAAGAAATTAATCAAACAACTAAAAATATATAGGAAAAATTAGCTGGGCATGGTGGCACATGCCTGTAGTCCCAGCTACTTGGGAGGCTGAGGCAGGAGGATTGCTTGAGCCCAGGAGTTTGAGGTTGCTGTGAGCTAGGCTGACGCCACGGCACTCACTCTAGCCTGGGCAACAGAGTGAGACTCTGTCTCAAAATAAATAAATAAATAAATAAAACCAAGGTGTCCGCAGGCTGCTTTCCTTTCTGGAGGCTCCAGAAAAGAATAGTCCCCGTTCATTTGTGTTGGCAGAATTCCTCTCCTTGTGACCACCCACGGTTTCTTCTGACTGTCCGCAGAGGGCCACGCCAACTTCTAGAAGCCATTCCTATCCCATGGCTCTGGGTCCCTTTCTCCATCTGCAAAACCAGATGGTTTTGCAACAGCAGTTGCAGGTCAAATCCTTCTCCCATGGCATCTCTCTGACCCAGAAGGAAAACACGATCCACTTTGAAGTACTTACGTGATTAGATGGTTCGGGGTGATCTCCCCATCTCAAGGTCTTTACCCTTCGTCACATCTGCAAAATCCCTCTTGTGTAACCTGACACATTCACAAGTCCTGAGGACTAGGGCATGGACATCTTTAGGGTCATTCTTCTCCTACCACAGACCCCAGGACAGAGTTCTTAAAACAAAAAAACTTGTACCAATTTTCATAGAGAAATGGAAAACTCACCCTCAAAATTTACCACAAGCAGATGGTTTCATGGGGGTATTGAGCCAAACCTTCAAAGACTAGATAATCCAGTGCTCCTTAAATTTTTCCAAGCATAGAAAAAGAAAATATTTCCAAAAATCTTATTACAAAGAAAATATAACATTGACACATAAACCTAATAAAATGGCACAGAGAATAAAAACACAGACCAATCTCACTTCAGAATATTGAGGCAAAAAATTGTAAATTGAGGATTAGGAAACAGAATCCAACAGCACATTAAAAAATGAAATAAGGTGACTGAGTAGGGTTTATTACATGAATGCAAGAGTGGTTCGATGTTAGAAAATCCATGAGTATGAGCACCATCTCAAAAGATCTAAAGAAAGAATTATTTGACTGTTACTATAAATATTGAAAAAACATGCTTCAACAAAATTCAAAATCCACTTTTGATAAAATACTTTGTAAAATGGAAAACCAGAGAATTTTTCTTTAAGTTGATAAAATATTAATGTATGTACTGCTACTCTAAAGCTAGCATAATACTTTCTAGGTAAACACTGGAGGTATTTCCGCTAAAATTCCAGAACAAAGCAAGGGTTCTCCTATTCTCCCTTTCCTATATAGCACAAAATTGAACTTATAGCTAATACAATGAAACAAGACAAAATAATTAGAGAGAAAATAACTGAAAAAGTAAAATAATTTCTATTTGCATATGGTATGAGACTTTACTTGGAATATATGAATCAATGATATCATGTATATATTAATAATAAGCTGTCAGAAGATATAATGGCAAAAAAAGTTTAAAATATCAACAAAAAGTAAAAATAAGTAAAGATAAACTTAACAGTAATGTACAAAACCTATATGAGGACAACTTCCAACACTCAAAGATAAAAGCAAAGTTGAACAAATTGGAAAGAGAGCCCTTGTTCTTCATTAGGATGACTCAACAAAAAGGATATCAGGTATCTTCCTACTTAATATATATGTAATGTGATTCTCCAAAAATATGTACAAATGAGATTGTTTTTTCTGGAGCTAGACAAGTTGGCTCTAAATTCCATATAGAAAAATATGCAAAATTAACTGAGAAGGCCCTTATGACAGCCAGGAGGGAAGTGACTAGGTAATCTATCAAAACACGGCATATGAACAAACAACCAGACTAATAAAACAGAATAGAAAGTTTAAAGTTAAATCCAACTACATATGAAAATTTAGCATGTAATTGAGATAGCGTCTCACGTCTGTGAGAGTAAGATGGACTTTTCAATAAATAGCATTGTGACAATTGGGTAGTTATTTGGAAAAAGATAAAATTGGAGCCCATACCTCACACTACACACCAAAATAAACCCTAACTGACTCAGAAATCTGAAACATGAAAATATGAATTATATACACGTATTAAAATATGTCTGTAACCCATAGGTAGGCATAATTATTGTCAACCAAAAACAAAAGGGGAAATTTTTGTTTAAAAAAATGAAAATGTGAAAATCCAAAAAATAGAAAAAATAAAATCTTACAAATTCTAGAGTAAAATATCAGTGAACAAATTGTCTTTATATTTATTCCCTTTATAAATCAGGACTAAAATCCCTCTATGATCTGGTATGAGGAAAGCCTTTCTAAACAAAGCTCAAAATCTAGAGGTGGGGGGAAAAATTTGGAAAAAAAAGATTTTACAAGTAAAAAAAATTATAAGGTAAAAGATAAATGCCAATCTAGGAGAAAACACTTGCAACATATATCTAAGATAAAGATAAAGAGCTAATCTCCCAAATATACAAAGAATTCTCAGGGGAAGGAGGGGCATTTGCTCATTCTGCAAATGTTTACTGAGAACCTACTTAGTGGAAAAACCCACACCTGAACTTGGAACACAGCTCATGCTAAGCAAGGGCATTTCTGTTCAAAGTAAGAAACTCCCCTCGAAGCCTCTCCCAGCTCGATAGTATCCCCTTTGGCAGCTGAGAGCAACTGTTACACTAATTTCCTGCACATGTTTTTCATTTTGCTATTTGCCTTCTTGAAAATCCCAGAATGCAAAATAACCCACAAAAAGGACTATAAAAATTCTTCGATATGATCCAATAAGAAAAATATCCCTATTCATCGTAGTATTTATTTGAAATGTTTTAAAATGTAGTTACTTAAGATATTTTTATTAGACTATAAGGTCCTCATTTGAAAAGTAAATTTCAGTATTATCTTTTGTTTGCAGCCATTAAAATGTCAATTAAGTGTTTATTTAACCCTGATTATAATTTGAAGTGTCTGATATGACAGTCATTGTATTGTTCTCATTCAATACGCGACTCTACATTTTACTTCACTCACAGCCCTAAGAATTCTGAGCTTATTGTCTTCCATTATTTCTTAAACATACAGAGTTTAAGTTTGTTTAATATTTTGTTTAATAATTTTTGTTTAGAATATTTGCATTGGAGCAAAGTTGTTGTGGGTTTTTTTTCCCCTAATATGTTATTTTTATTATCATAAAAGTGGTCCGAGAGAACAAGGGCAGTGTATGTTTCCCATCTGACAAGAGAACTGTACCCACTTTTGTGTTATTTACACAATAATGCTCAAGGCCCAGGGCATTTCCTGGGGATTAATGGCAGACTAGGAGATTGACTGAAGGCCATTAACCTTAGGCAGTCATTAATTTTCTTAGAAAACCTGGTTGAAGTCATTATTTCTATTATAAGATCAATAACGTACATCTCTCACCACCACTAACAAAAAAAAAAAATTAAAAATAACCTTTTTCTAGCATTTGTGTTAAGTACATTGAATCTGTGGGTTATTTTAAGAAAAATGTCACTGAAATCCTGAACAATTTAGGAACAGGACATGTCTCATCACTTAGACATCAATGTCATGAATCTTTGTGATTGTTCCCTCTCTGCCCTGACTTAGGAGTCAAGCTAAAAGGAAAGTCTCTCTCTCTCTCACCCTCCCTCCCCCGCCCCCTTTCCTAAGGGCTGAGTGTGCAAGTTTCCACCCAAGGTGTAAATCTGCAAAAGCAGCGTGTGGGGGTCACACCATACCCAAATGGCTGGAGAGCAGGCGGAGCTATGAATCTAGTGTTTTCATTAGCGGCATTTTCTCAGAAATTAATGTCGGAAAGAACTGCTCCTTCTGAGCAACTTAACTGAAATGGATCTAAGAAAACTAGAATTCACACGATTAAATAGGGAGTCATTCGGCTAACACTGCTTTGACACGCCAAATTTTGAGCCTGGCAAGAGGAGAACACTGACCCAAACAGCATCCCCGGAAACAAAGAGCTCCAAAAAAGCAGTCACGTTTGGATCCCTGAAAGAAGGAGGAGAACATACAAAATAAATGTCAAAGAACCTCAGGAAGCATATTGCAGTTTATTACCGTGTGTGGTTAGGACAGGGCCACACCACCCAGAGGGGAGTGGCCTTGATAGATTCTCCGGTTCAGACATGTTTGTCAATATCACTTTCCTCATCTTTAAAACGGGGAGAATGTGAACTACGTTATAATCTGCTATTCCAAGAGCAAGATAGTACATGATGCGGTAAGAATGACTGACAACCCAGGATGCACCGGAACTAGCACGGGAGGACTGGTGTAAAACTGCATTCCCTACCTGTGTTCTTTTCATCGATCTCAATTCCATCCCAGTCACTCCTTAGCCCTGAAACAAGGGTCAGTGATATTGACATATTCTCACCCATCAATGTGCTTAGATTACTTTCTTGCAGACACATCCCTGGGGACACTGGCATAGCATCATGCCCTGGGAACATCCCTCCCCCTTCCCTCATCTCTACCCATCTCTACTCCTCCCGCCTTCACTAAACCACCACCACCTGTACATTCCATGCACAGATAGAGAAAAACAGCGCATCACGGAAGCGAAAGAAGGAAGGCTCGGAGAACGAGGGCAGAAGTAACTGGGAGGCGCTGAGGAGCACTGAGGTTAATGGACATCCACCCTTCCCACAATAAGGGCAAAGCAAGTAAATGACTATGCTGATGAGAAATGCAAAAATAAAGCGGTGCAAAGGCAATCTGCATAACCTAAATGTTTGCACCCCTGGAATATTCTAAAATTTAAAAGAAAGAAATATTTTGAGTTAATATGCTGTCATTTACTGATTTAATCTTTGTTGGGAATTTAGATTGTTTCTCATTTTTGCTTTTGCAAGTGACTCTATAATACACATTTTCATGCAGTCTTAACTACAAAAGAATGAAAATTGAACAAGTAAAAAAAAAATAAAAGTAAAAATAAATAAAAAAATAAAATAATTCCTATCCCAAGAAGCTTACACTTAATTGAGGGAAATAAAACAAGAATTCGAATTATTGTAGCGTGAGACAGTAGGTGACAAGAACCAAACCAGTGACACACACTACATATGAGTGAATCGTGTATTTTAGTGTTTACTGCTCATTGGGAGAATCAAGGAAAACTTTGTGAAGGAGATGGCCTGTGCCTCAGAGCTTGGAAGGGAGCACTTGCAAGCAGATAGAATGGCTTGGGTTGCTAAGGACAAAGACGGGGGGTGCTAAGAAGCACTGACACTTTGGTTTGTGCAGAGTGTACAATGTACAAGAAATACTGTGAGATATCATTAGAATGTTGGTTGAGGCCAAATCAGAGGTCTCTAAAGGCCAGCTTAGAAAGTACTAGAAAAAGAGTAAAAGATTTTGAACAAGATAATGATGTGAAGAGAGCCATGCTTTAATAATATCTATCCATCAGAGATGTTTCAAATGAATTGGAGAAAAGGACATTGGATATAAGCCAATTATGAGGCAATTTAAACGGTCCAAAGGCAAAATATTTAGACTTTTAACCAGCATGGTAGCAATGGGAATTAAGAGGAGAAGATGGGTAAAAGAACTGTGGCTATAGGTAAGTTATTGTCAAGGTCCTGATTCATGTTGGTTAGTAGTCCCCTTAGTTTAGTTTAGTTTATTATGATGAGTGCACTTAACATGAGACCTATCCTCTGACAAATTTTTTAACATACAATACATTATTGTTGACCATGGGTACAACGTGGGACTACAGGTGTCCAGGTTCATTTTGCTGGACTGAAACTTTATGCCCATTGATTAGTAACTCCCCATTTTCTCCTCCCCCAACCTCTGGCAACTGCCATTTGACTCTTTGATTCCATGAATTTGACGATTTTAGATGCCTCATATAAATGGAATCATGCAGTGTTTGTCTCTCCGTGACTGGCAAAAGCTTTTCAGTTTGATTTAGTTTAGTTTCATATTTTTGTTTTTGGTGTCATATCCATGAAATCATTGCCAAGACCAATGTCATGAAGCTTTTTCCCTAAATTTTCTTCTAGGACTTTTACAGTTTCAGGTCTTACATTTTAGTTCTTTATCCATTTTGAGTTGATTTTGCTGCAGTGTAAGACAACCATTGAATTTCATTCTTTCGGCCAGTTGCAGTGGCTCACGCCTATAATCCCAGCACTCTGGGAAGCCATGGCAGGAGGATCTCTTGAGGTCAGGAGTTCAAGACAAGCCTCAGCAACAGCAAGACCCTGTCTCTACTGAAAATATAGAAAGAAATTAGCCAGGCAACTAAAAATAAAAAAAAAATTAGCTGGTTGTGGTGGCACACACCTGTAGTCACATCTGCTCGGGAGGTTGAGGCAGGAGGATCACTTGAGCCCAGGAGTTTGAGGTTTCAGTGAGCTATGATGATGCCACTGTACTCTAACCAGGATGACAGAGTGAGACTCTGTCTCTAAAAAAAAAGAAAGAAAATGCATTATGCCTTGCTGAGTCAAGTTGGCTATTAGGTAGATAGATTTTCAGCATCAAATTACAATTATTGTTGCATTCTTTGGAAAGAAACTGAAGTTAAGAGTCAACGAATAAAGTTTTAAAATGTGAGGCACTGCAGTTTTTCTGGAGTGCAAAATATCAAGTTAAAATTTAAATATTAAATCAAATAGATATCTATTTTCTTTCCAATTTAAAATGTACTATTTCTGATTTTGTTATGTGACCTTATATGACCTATGAAATATATATAAGTTTGTCTGTCATTTAAGTGTAAGGAAAAATAAGAGTACTCATCAACTGTATTATCTCTAGCACCAAAACCTTACTGGCGGACTGAGATAAACACCCACTGAGCTGCCTTAATTTTTTAAGTAAAGTGTACCAAATGACATGACCTGATGTCACATGTCAAAGTATAAGCAAACCAAAGGACTTTGATGCTCATCAGTTTGTTAAGGCAGCAGTCCCCAACCTTTCTGGCACACCAGGGACTGGTTTCATGGAAGACAATTTTTCCATGGTTTGGGATGGAGGGGGATGGTTTCAGGATGATTCAAGCACATTACATTTATTGTGCAGTCAAACCTCTCTGCTAATGATAATCTGTATTTGCAGCAGCTGCCCAGCGCTAGCATCGCCGCCTCAGCTCCACCTCAGATATCAGGCATTAGACTCTCATAAGGAGCACGCAACCTAGATCCCTCACATGTGCAGTTTACAGTAGGGTTCGGGCTCCTATGAGAATCTAATGCTGCCTCTAATCTGACAGGAGGCGGACCTTTAGCGGTGATGCATGTGGTGGGGAGTGGCTGTACAGACACACAGATGAAGCTTCGCTGGTTCGCAAAAAATCTTAAAAGCAGCCAGAGAAAAAAGGCATTACATACAACAGAACAAAGGTAAGGATAGCATCAGGTTTTTCATCAGAATCAATGTGTCCCCAGAAGGCGGTGGAGAAATATTTCCAAAGTATTAAAAGAAAAAGAAAAATCAGTTTTTTATCCAGCAAATATATTTTTCAAAAATAAACTACTTTTTAAGCATACAAAGCTGAAACAATTTATCACTAACAGAGCTAAAATACAAGCAATGACACAGAAAGTCCTTCAGCCAGAAGAAAAATGATACCAGATGGAAATCGTAATCTACACAAAGAAATGAAGTGCATCAAAAATGGTAACTACATGTTTTTAAAATGCTTTTTTGCTTACTAGCTAAGTCTTTTTAAAAGATATTTGACTACATAAAGCAAAAATAATAACAATGTATTTTGGGGTTTATAACATATAGAAATAAAATATATGACGACAATAGCACAAAGGCTTAGAGGAGGAAATGGAAGTATATTGTGGTAAGGTTCTTATATAATCTATGAAGCAGTATAATATCACTAAAAGGTAGATTTGATAAGTTAAAGATGTTTACTATAAACACCAAAGCAACCACTAAAATAACACAGCAAAGTATTATAATTAATAAGCCAATGGAAATAAAATGGAACCACAAAGTATTCAATTAATCAAAAAAAATTTAGAAAAGGAAAAAGATGAGTGGGGGAAGAAACAACATATGGAACAGATAGAAAAAGAACAACAGGATTATAGATTTAAACCCACCATATCAATGATCATATTAAATGCAAATGATCTAAACACCCCAGTTAAAGGCAGAGATTAGAGATTATTAGATTGGATTTAAAAAATAAAAAGCAAGACCCAACTCTATATGCTGCCTATAGAAAAAAACACTTTAAATATAAACACAAATGGACTAAAAGTATGGGAAAACATATACTATGCTAACATGAATGAAAAGAAAGATGAAATGGCTGTATTGAAATAAAACAAAGCAGATTTCAGGGCATAGAATATTGCCAGGGATTCAGAGGTTATTTTATAATGATAATGAGGACACAATAACAGAGCATCAAAACACATGAAACAAAAATTGATAGAAGTACAATAAAGAAGAGACAAATTCAGAATTACAGTCAGAGATTTCAGCAATTTTTTCTCAGTAATTGTAGAACCAGTAAACAGAAAATCAGTAAGGATATAGAAGAGTTGAACAACACCATCAATCAACTTGAGCTAATTAATATTTATAGAACAATCCACCCCTCAGTGCAAAAGTAGAATATATATTCTTTCCACACAGGGAACGTTTTCCAAAATATACTATTCTCTGGGTCACAAAACATGTCTCCTTAAATTTAAAAGGATTCAAACCATATAAAATATGTACTCTGAGAACAATGAAGTTAGATTAGAAATCAAGAGAAATATATCTGGAAAATCCTCAGATATATTAAAACTAAACATACTTCTAATTAATCTGTGGATAAAAGAAACAAGTGAAACAGGAAGTTTGTAATTATGTTGGACTAAATGAAACAGGAAACACAACATTTTAAATTTTGTGGGATGCAGCTAAAGCAATATTTGGAGGTAAATCCATAGCACTAAAACACCACTTTTAGAACAGAGGAAAGGTCTCAAATAAATGACCTCAACCTCTCCCTTAAGCAACTAGAAACAAAAGAACAAATTAAAACCAAGGTCAAAGAAGAGAATTTATAAAAACAGAGTATACGGCAATAAAAATATATATACAATCAGTGGGAAAATTTTAAAAATCAAAACCTGTTTCTCTGAGAAGATAATAAAATTATTAAACCAGATTAATCAGGGAAAAGAGGGGAGAAGACACAAATTACACAAGATAACTTGACAAACATGTCTCCAGCAGCCCACAAGTGACTCCAAAGGGGAATTTTTGGTTTTTGTTTTTCCTGATGCAGCCCAAGGCTTCGGCAATCTATACATCTTTTAGAAAAACAATTTTATTCATGCATTCTCTGACCAGTCCCTTCCCTCACTCCCAGGGATCGGGGATTCTATGATGCTCAATCCCCTTGAATAAACCCTCCTGTCAAAGCTCGCATTTACTATGGAGCAAGATCTCTATGAGTTTACATTTCAGATGGAAAGGAGCAGTTAGATAAATCAGCAACAGAAACACAAATGAATATTCAGGGCCACATTTGAATAGACGTGGGGCAGTTCCTTTTGGCTGAATTTCTGAATTTATTACTGGGTAATAAAAGGAAAATTTTCCTTCAAAAATCAAATGCGGAGTTCAAACACTCAGCAGAAACACTGTGAGGTGACTTTTCAGATCATTCCTAAGACTGTGCCCAGCCATGGCATTCTATTCCCTGATGACACTCTTCCATAAATCTACAATAAAACCACCTCATTTTGATCGTGCTTTGCATACACTATCCCACATGAATTTCACAATAACCTGGTGAGAAAGGCCAAGCAAAGGTTATCATCCCTGTTTTGCAGAGAGAAAACTCAGGAAGAATCAGTAGCAACTGACCACCCCCAACCCACGTCTCCTGACCCCAAGCCAGAGGGACTTTAAGTTTGTCAATGATTCTCAAC
>RJWJ010016133.1:0-34965 GCA_004363605.1 Indri indri
TTGGCTCTGTGTGAAGCATCATTGAGGCCTCGTTTGAAGTAAGCACTAAGAGATAAATTTCATCCTAAGAAGGGTGTAGGTGAGTTTTGGGCTTGTTAAATACTGGGGTAAGGTATTGGCAAGGTAGAGTCTTATTATCCATACATTGCTTCCCCCTTTCGCTCTGCCTTAAGGACAGACACCCAGGGCCCCACATCAACGCTACTGCCCATGTTGATGCTAAAGCAACACCAGCTGCTTCAGCTTCAGGGAAGGCAAAGCTTAAGATTCAGGAAACTCACTGAAGACTGACCCAGAGATTCTGGAGAGATGCCACGTTATATTATGTTGCTAGACAACTATCTTGCTATTTAATAGTTCCCAGCTGTGTGTATACTAGGAGGAAGCTAAGAAAAACAGGACAAGCAACTGATAACTAGGCCTAGAGCCAAATAAGCTAATAGGTATTTACATAATATGTCTTCTAAACTGGGTTAGCCTAGTCTGGATTAGGCTGGGGTGGGCAGGGCTGCCTCTGAGCTTCTGACTTAATAACCTACTAATCACTGGAAGAGGCTAACAGAGCCAGACTGGCTACATCAGCTAAATTGTTCACAGCAGTTTTGTTTTGTCTTGTTTTGTCAAAGTAGCAGCACATCTTTCTTTTCAGAATTTCTCATATAAGAAATGGTATGCACATAAACTATAATATTTTAAAAGAGTTATTGTTCAGTCCTGTCTCATGGGCATCTTGCTGACAGCATAACATGAAACTTTGACACTCTTAACTGAAGGAAGCTTGGTTGATGTTAATTCCAAAGTTCTAACAAGTTAAATTTTGTCACTATCAAGACATTGTAATATATTTTCATATTATTGTAGATTAAAAATGCATAAAGATATAGTGCAATTTTATGAAGATAATGATATTTTAGTGGTTTTCCCATAGAATTCTGATACTACTTGGTCATAATTTGATTACAGCACTTATACCATTACATTTCGTGGGGGTTTTCTTTGTTTTCTTTTGTTTAGTTTTAATTTCTTGCCTCTTGCTCTGACTAGACTAACCTGAAAGATCAGGACCACTGTTTCATACACAAAATAACTGCTATCTAAAATCAATAATCAAAATGTATCTGTTAAGTTCAAACCATAAAAATGGTGTTCTGAGTCAAAATTGTTTGATATTTAATATTTCTTGAAATCTCTTTGACCTATTTCCTCCTTTTATTTCCTATTCCTTTAGACCTTTCTTTTCCATAAATATGTTATAAAGTAAAAATATAATCTATTAATTCTAAGAATTTAAGACTACACTTAATTTACATCCTGACCTCCATTCCATATTCCTCCAAATATTTAAAGGTAATTAATTATTTACTGTTCATTAAGTCCCCTTAATGTGCAAGCAAGTGATTGATATTAATTAAAACCCACAACACCTCAGTAAGGTCTATAAATACTTTGCAAAGATTTTTTTTTTCCTTTTTTTTCTTTTTTTTTTTTTTTTTGAGACAGAGTCTTACTCTGTTGCCTAGGCTAGAGGGCCGTGGCGTCATCCTAGCTCACAGCAACCTCAAACTCCTGGGCTCAAGCGATCCTTCTGCCTCAGCCTCCCAAGTAGCTGGGACTACAGGCATGTGCAAAGATTTTTCATCAAGTTCTATCACTAAATGATAAATCACTTTATTTGATAAAGACACATATGTCCTCAAAAGATAGCAGCCATACAATAAACAGTTTTGTAAGGATGCAAGAAAAATAAATCTCATTAAAATAGAATTAAATTCCTATGGTATATATCATATGTATAATTTACAATTTCAGGAATATTTTAAAATTATTTTGGAGATCCAAATACCCAATGTTCACATTTCAAGTTTTCCATTCTTCTTGGAAATCGTCATTCTGAACAATACTATGAGCTTTCTTGTCAGAAGGAAATTGGTCAAATGTGAATTTATATGACAGCTTATAATCAGTGTGGTTTGCACTCCCTGCTCTGCTCACCTTGTTCATTGAGTTTCTTCACTTTCGCCAAGTGCCTACTCACCTACCACTGGTAGAGAAATCACAGTGAGAAAACTAACATAGAAAGACTACAGATTCTTGACTGTTCGAATTGCTGCAGCCCAGACTTACGATAGACAGATTTGAAAGGTATATGATCTGTCAGAATCAACAGCCTTCCCAATTTCCTACCCTACTAGATATACATTAATGAAAGATGGGAGAAAAATGGAATTGGATCATGCAAAAAGGACCCGACAGCACCCCCCCACCACCCCAGCCCAGGAAAACGTTTGGGGTTGTGGGGCAGGCAGGAGGCTGAACCCTCAGTGAGTTTGAGGAATCCAGAGTACAGAGAACCAGATTCCTGCTTTCCATCTTGATCTCTGACAGGATGGCAATCTTCTCTGAGTCCCCGGCATGGATGGAAAGTAAGAGAAGGTGGCTTAGAGAGCAATTCCACCCCTTCCACATGACCAGGAATGACAGAGTAGTGACACCAAGGACTGGCAAAAGCAAAAGTCCCATAGTTAGGACAAAGGGACATTGCAGCGGAACTTGGAGTAGACTGTCAGTGTTAGTACTAGGCAGAGGCACAGGGCTCCTCCGCAAACCACTAGAAAGAAAAGAACAAGATGAGATGTTAAATATTACAGGATATGACCAAGGCTGGCAAAGGAAACCTATGGACCAGATGCTCTGTGTTTACCCACCAACGCAGCTTTGCGGGGCAGGATGTGTGGGGTTCCTAGTTACATTAGGGGAAGAGAAAAAAAGAGGGAGAATTTCTAATTGTCTGAGTTAAAACTAATAAGACAAATTTTTAAATGCTGGAATCTCCTCAGGAGATCATAGATCAATGAAGTTTTCCTCCATCAAGCGGAGTGAGAACTCCCAGCAGAATTAAGTTCAGGCATAGGAAAACAAAAACTTTATAATTTGCACATGAGCATATACTGCGAAAATTGTAGCCCAGTGCTTATATGATGAAATACATTTTATTTATTAGAAAAGCAAAATATTTTACCTATTTCAAAGCTGTCTCACTCTCTATATATGCTGTTTCATTTGCTGCTCCTGACAACATGGCAAGATAATAAAGGAAGAAAATATTAAACTGTACCCCAGAGTATAATGTGGAGCTAACAAGTGATTTCCCAAAGGTCAGTCTGTTAATCAGTGGGGCGAGACAGACCTAGAACCTTGATCTTTGACCACAAGTCTAGTTCTTTACCAAAATGTCACCTGCATTTGAAAGCTTTAAAAATCACTGGGCTAGACTGTAAAATAACTTGAGATATATGCCATCCCTAGAGGTAAATTATGCTTCTGACCAACTTCAAGGGGACATGTCCTGGACACAGCTGTTCCAGGGCAGGCTGGACCTGATAAATCACTACCCAACTAGGCATTTAGATCCACTCATTCATGGACAGGCTCATGAGCAGATGTAATATTTTACTCCTCTGGGTTTCCAAGGACAAAGGAGTGCACAGAAGAATTAATCAAATAAACCCACAATGAATTATTCATTTTAAATAATATATTGGACACATATTAATAGAAAATAATTAGCAAAAATTGCATGTTGCAACAATATTAAACACCTGACCTCTACAAACTAGTTTTAGGTATATAGCTGACAAAATTATTAAAAATTATCTACAACTGCTGCTACTCATAAGCTCGGCAATTTCTCAATTGTTTGAGAGTCAATAGCTCTACATGTCCAACTTTCAGAGTGAACTCAAGTTCTATAAAGGCACAGTTCACTCCATCACCCCAAAGATCAACTCTTTTTCTTCCCAAGTAGAAGAGTAAAAAGTATTTTTTTCAGGGAATTGATAAAAAAAAAATTACACTTCAAGAAACTACTCAACCACCAAGAACAAGGAAACTCTGTATAATCATAAAAACTCATTTCAGAATGCCTCCAAAGGAAGTAACCTGTTTTGTCAAAGTACCTTGAAAATCCTGTTGTAAGAGCTGGGGACTCCTTAGAGGAAAGAAAATTGTAGAATCCAAGAAAGCTTGATGTGTCAGTTCCTTAAAGCCCTGTTGGTTACGTTTCTCTTCTCTGGATGGTCTTAAAGAGCACTGGCAACGTTTGACTCTTAACTCTCTTGTATCTGAGCTTCCTTAGCAAACCGAGCCCTCCCTTCACTTTCATTCATATCCTTTTCCTTTATCTATGTTAATACATTCATTTATGTTACAATCAAATTTTATAACCTTGGTGACTCTTTAAGCATGTGATGGTCTATCCAGCATTACTTTTCCAAATAAACTCTCAAAAAGAAATCATGTTTTTCTTATTTCTAACATCTAAGAAGCGCCTCATTGAAACCCCACACATTGACCATAGCACTAAAATACCAATCAGAATTCTGGGTCCTGGGAGTAAGAGACCATTGTGTACATGAAGAAGGAAGAGAAGAATAAAAAATGGTAATAATAAAAATGAGGATAATAATATTAATAATAGCAATAATAGTACTCCACAGAGTTAGTTATTAATAATTGACTAAAAGTATACATATATCTCATTTAAGAGAAATAAAACATAGCCATACATCTAAGAACTACTTAGAACAGTCAGGTGGCTCATAACAGCACATGCTGATGAATGAGAGAAAACAGCTGAAGACCTGGCCTTGCGACACGCTAAATAGCACCTAACCTGTGACCCTGCAAAAGTGAAAGCACTAGGTCTAAAAGATCTAGCCTAAATTCATCTAAGGCACAAAACATAGTAACCAACCATGCACTTTCCAGTTATGGTTTAGACAAATTGAGTGCACAAGCATTCCAAGTAACAGGAATGAGATCACTCAACAATGGGTAGAGCGTAGTAATAGTAAGTCCACAGCAAAATGACATGGAAGTACATCAGTTTGAAATGCATTTTTCTGCAGGTAGCAAACTAAGCTAAACTCATTGTGCCTTCCTTTATTATTTATTTAACTAAGAGTCCAGAAGTAGGCAGTCTGAGGATTCAGGCACTCAGTAATGTCGGCAGGAACCCAGGCTCTTTCTCATATTGGCTTGAGATCCCATGCTACCTGCTCCTGCCACAATATGACATTTCTGGTTTCAAATACGTTAGTGTTCCAAGTGGAAGGAAGGGATGGGTAGAGGGCTTTCTCCTTATAATTCAGGAACAAAATTCCCTCAACAGAGTTTCTGTTTGTCTCATTGGTCAGTATGAGGTCACATGCCAACTTCAGAACAATTACTGACAAAGGGAAATGAAATTACCACAACAGATTTAAATTGAACATTATTCATCCCCTAGAGAAGGAGGACATAGAAGAGTTGAGACAGGGATTGAAAAATGAAGAGATGTAGAGGAAATTCCTTCATCCTTTCTTAGGACTGAAATTTTCAAACAGACTTTGGTGTACTCACCCCTCTTATTACCTCTCATCCCCCCACCGCCCACTCTCTGTTCT
This sequence comes from Indri indri, assembly GCA_004363605.1. Taxonomy (NCBI): domain Eukaryota; kingdom Metazoa; phylum Chordata; class Mammalia; order Primates; family Indriidae; genus Indri; species Indri indri. Next base: position 5,445 of record RJWJ010016133.1, read on the forward strand.
CTGTGAGTGCAGGATGGATGTTTACTTCAGCCCTCAGAGAAATTCACATTTGCGAGAAATGGTCACAGTCCGGATAAATTTTGAAAGCAGAGTACTTCCTGAAGGATTAGATCTAGGGTGTGAACAAAAGAGGAGTTGAGGATAAGCCCAAATTTAAGACCTGGACAACAAGAAAGCCAACAACCAGTACAGGAAAAACTTGATAAATAGACATTCATTTCCCTTTCAACATCTAGACTCACGGAGACATGAAGGTTGGTTTGTTTAATTATTTTTTCTTTATTAAAGCTCACAAGACACTAGCCATTTGGAGGCTGAACTCAGAGCAAGGAAGGTAATGATCATTCGTAAGGACTATTGAGTGTTTACAAGCCAAAAAGCTGGAGAAAAGAAAAAATCATTGAGGCAAGGTCCTGAAATTGATGAATAAGGAAAACAGTGATTAAAATTATTTCAAACATAATGGCAATTAGTAATCAAAAATAGGAAAAAATGATAAATACACTAACTTTTTATAGTCCATAATGCTGTGCCTTCAATTCTGCCTCCATTATATCACGTATTTCTCCAAATTAAATCTAAGGAAAGGAAATAACACCTTTTAAGGCTTTAATCTAATTTTGAATGATTGAGACCATTTCCCCACCATCGTTCATTTGAAATATCCTGATTTAATAAAATCTAGAGAAGTTGGATTCTGAAGTCCATAGGGGAACAAGGGAGAAATAATACCCTTTTGGTCTTTCTCAACTTTCCAGAAATCATGCTGTACCTGTTACTTAAGATTCTCTGAATGAATAGCACCAAAAAGCGACTCCATAAAATAAGGAAAACATACAATGCTTAATACCTGTCAGAGACACACCATCAATATACAAATATATTACCATCTAATGAAGTTTCAGCTGCCAGCTACTGAGATGAGCAAGATAAATAGCTAGCATCATCTTAATCTTCAAAAGGTACTTGTTCCCACTGTCATGAAAAATTTCTTCTCTCATGTGATGGAGTTTACCCTGTAAATTAAATCTCTCAAGTAATGGAAGAAATAACCCATGACACTGGTGAGGGAAATTAAATTAGAGTCACTAATAGCAGGTCAGCACCGCCTGAACAGAGGTAATGGAAGTGACCACGTGAATGATAAGCAGGTCTTCGAGAGGCTGCGGCAAGTGTCTCCCGGAGAGTGTGACGAGCATTCATCGAGATGGCAAGCAATTCGCAGTCAAGTCACTAACATGTTTATAGCGCGGCTTGCCCCCCATCTATGCCAGAGTATGTCAACCTTTCTGAGGAAGATGTTCTAATTCCCTCCTGAAGGCCATTAGGAAAAGTTAAAAATGAGGCTCCCTGTTTTCTGGGTAAATCAATTTCTCATTGCCTAGAAACCTTTCTGGCCAGAGCAGATGACCTTTGGAGATAAGAAGAATCCCAGAACTATACTTAAATAACTTGATTTTTAAAGTGTTAGAAGGAAACAAAAGGAAAACTGTTCTACAGTTCAGTGGTCAGAGGGTGGCTAAAACAAATGGAGTTATTTTAACTTTGTTGTTAAGGCTTGGGGAGCACGGTAATGCCAATGACAAAATAACCTATTATGTGGGAAAGTTAAAATGGTACCTCGCACTTTATAGGTAGCCCTTCTGAACCTCAGCTGTGATTTACTTTCTAATGCCCAAACGGGAGCACTGAACTTTTGATATAAACATAATAACCAAGTAAATAACACAGCTGCTGAAAATGGGGATAAAAGGAAGGGGGGTTGGGTGGAAGAGAAGAGAGCTGTGAAGAGTGACTTCTAGGCACCACTGATAGTCTGATGGCTGCAACTTAACCTATTCTATTAAAAGAGTCTTTACTACCATCTCAGGTTATAAATGATAGGATCACGTAAAATGACCAGTTCTAAATAGGGAAATGTCTGCATTGCCCCACATATTGTTTTTGGTATTAACAGACTGAAATGTGCACTTAAATTATTACATGTCTGAGATGATAATGTTATATTTGTTATCATACAATACTTTTCCTGATTGTAACGTGCCTAGAGCCACTGATTTGTAAAAGAAAAATGATCTTTGCATGCTCTCCATTTTGTTTGCTTTAGTGGATAGTAAATAGGTAATGTTGGTTGTAATATTCAGTATTTTTTATTATTCGCATTAGAAATAGAAAGTAAAAAAGGAACAAGGGTAAAAAGTCATTTATCCTAAGTTAATGTTCTACTTTTAAATTAGAAGTTTGTTTCTTGGTATATAAATAAATATAAAATTATCCTTCATTTTATTTGCGACAGCTCAATCTGCACAGTTAACCAAGAAAAGAATCCAGAGTATTGGATTCTGATAATATTATGCTTCACAGGTATATAAAGTCAAGTCAAGACCATAGCACCTGAATCAGAGAAAAGAAAATAAATGTAAAATAGAAATAATGTTTAATAGAATAAAAAGCTAATTGAATAGCATTTGGGGAAACACATGGCCTGCCCATTCTTTGAGTTTAGTAAAGCAGGCAAGATGAGCTTCAGGGAGCATGATGAATTAATGGCTAAGGAAAATAATGGGTGATGAGTTCTGAGTCTCACCCTCCAGTTAACTTACCATGTTACTACATTGGGTCAATTTATTTGCTTCTCTAAGTATGTTTTCTCATCTGTAAACTAAAATTATAAAAAATAAAGAGGCCATTAAATTTGTCTAGAAATAGAATTTTATATGGGTTTTATTAGGTATATTGAATAAAAGACATTAATTTCATAACTGGCACCATTATTAGTAATAAACAAAGTGTCGCTGTGAATTTAAGTTCTGTGAAATATAAATGGGCCCATATTTAGTTCTAAACATGCTCACAATAATTAAAAGTTCCCCCAAATCTAACTAACTGGTTATTATGCTTAATCAAATGAAGGAAGAAATTCCCATTTAGCAATTATAACATTATTTCTTTGAATTATTCATTTTCAATTACTGTTCTATTTTTACCAAAATGAAATACTGAAAAATTGGGGTCTTTCGGATCTTAGTAACAGTTTTCTTAGAATAGCGTGCCTCGCCTTTCATATGGTAAAAATATCTCTAAGTCTAAATTATGAGGCCAAAATACATCAGAAACTTAGCGAAGAATATAAAATTGAGGAAAATAAACCGTTCTCCTTCTCTTCATATTTATTTATTTATTTTTACTTTTTGCTTTGTTTATAGATATTTCTCCTTTTGAATTAACTGAGCAAGACTGATTGGTCCTAACCAAATTAGTTTAAAAATTAAATGAAAAGTTCTTATTTGTTATCTGTTTTAAAATAAAAATAAAAACCTATTTTCACTCTCAGAAATGTCCACCCAATTTAGTGACATAGGAAATTGTTGACAATATGTTAGAAAGAAGAAAAATTACTATTCAAAATGTTAATTTTAAATTTTGTTTTAAATTAATTTTAACCTTTAGTTTTGCTTTTAATAATCTATACAATATAAATACATAATTCTTATACATACTTGGCTACAGACACACACACACACACACACACACATATCATTGGCTACCATAATATGGTTGCATTATGGGTAATTTTCTTTTCTGGGTAATTTTTTTGTATATGACTTTTTCTACTGTGAACATACATAGTATTTATAATCAGAAAATTTCATTTTTATTCCTGAGGATGTGCTACTGTATTCTAATAATACTTTCTTACTGATAATTTTTACCAGATAATTTTAGGTAAAAGAATTTATCAAGTTAATACCATTTAACATAAAAATGTGCCAATTCTGCAAAACATAACAAATTTGTAACATTATTCTATAGTTAAGTACCTCAAATTTTAGTTAACCTTTGTTTTAATCCACCAACTGTACAACATTTTATGTGAAAAATATACGGTCTTTTTGTGAAATTAAGATAGGTGAAATGATTTGGTATTTCCCCCATATGAATTAGGTATTAATATACAGGCTATCAGCTAAAGCTAATTGACAGATTTGGCAATTCAACATGCACAGGGCCCACGCAGAAAATGTAAATGAGTAAAGCAAGAAGAGGAGCAAGTACTGAACAACGGGGAGTGCTGAAGAGTGGAACAGAAACTACTCTGTTCAGCCGAATGTTGCCACACGGCAAAGAAGGCTCACTGAAGGACAGATAGTTTTTGAGAGAAGACAAAAATTAGGATTTTCTGTTGATATCTACAGGTTTTAAAAACATTGTATAAACCAAGCAAAAACAATTGTGCTGACCAAATATAATTTGTGGGCTACCAGCTTGCAATCTTTGGACTGAATTGTCCTAATCAGTGCTAGATTTGAGTATTTCAAATATACTTTATTTCTGAGCACTTGCACTTGTTGCCATATCACTTGGTTGCCCCCTCAGATTTTCACAAACTCTATCTTCTACTCCATAAAAACTCATTGTTCATATGGTCAATTTATAGTTATAAATTACTTGTTTAGTTATTACGGTTATAAATATGTTGACATTTGTCGGAATCACTGTTATTTACTGAGAATCAAGATTAATTTGACAAATCAAGAAGGATAAATGAATCTCTGAGATATTCTTTTTCAATGACTTCAAAAGATGTAAAAATTTCTAAAATAATTTGTTTAACCTAATTAAATCTTACCAATATTGGCTTCTTTTATCCTAGTCATTTAAAATAGATGTTTATCATTAAGTGGTTTTATTATTTATTTATTTTTATGCTAGAAATACTACAAATAATGAATTACTATGGTACTCTTGTAAGTCTCATAGCCTAACCTTTTATACATACATGTATCTATGTAATAGATCATTAAGGAAAAGATCATCACCATAAAACCTTATAAATTGGGATCTCTATGTCATATGCAACAGTCCATCAATCTGGCAATTCCTTTTGTTAGTTAAATGTCTAATCTTAGTCTTTTCTCTGATTTAGTTGAAATACACTGTAATAGTATTAGAGTTCTCCAGAGAAACAAAAACCAAGAGGACGTATTTAGACATATAGAAAGAGATTTATTATGAGGGATTGCTCACACAATTATGGAGCCTAAGAAGTCCCAGGATCTGCTGTCTGCAATCTGGAGACCCAGGAAAGACCTGAGAACCAGGAGCTCTGATGTCCAAGAGCAGAAGATTGATGTCCCAGCTCAAGGAAGAGAGCACATTTACCCCTCTTCTGCCTTTTTGTTCTATTCAGGCCCTCAATGTAATGGATGATACCCACCCAAATTGGTAAGGGTGATCTTCTTTATTCAGTCTACTGAATCAAGACTTAATCTCTTCCAGAAACGCACTCACAGACGCACTCTAAAATAATGTTTTACCAGCTATCTGGGTATCCTTTCACCCATTCAAGTTGACACATAAAAGTAACCTTCATGTAACTAATTTGCTGCTAATCAAAAAAAAATGATGCAAATTTATAGATATAGACTTAGCCTCAAGATCCAGACACAGTTAGAAAATTGAGTCTTCTTGAATATTTAGCTTTCACTACTCTATTAACATCAATTCAACACGTTTTTATATAGTAGCTATGATGACCTAGGCCATGTTCCAAAAGCAGGGGATAAAGTGAAGGACCTGATCTTATGATTCCGGCAGGATGAAGAAGACAATAAAAATAAACAAGAGAGAGAGAGACATGAGAACATGTCAGAGCACAACAACATGTCGTCAGCGCGAGGATGGAAAAATAATGCATGATTATGTTGCCTTAAAAGAATGTGTACTTCAAAAAAAAAAAAAAAAAGGAAAGAAAGAAAAGAAAAGAAAAGGACCCAAAAACAAACCCTGGGTCACTCCAGCCTCAGACATCATGGAGGAGGAGCCAACAAAGAGTTTGAGAAGGGGCGTCAAAGGAAGTGGACGAAAAACCAGAAACCAAGGGAAGAAAAAGTTTCCAGAAGAAGGAGTGGTTAACTCTATTGGATGTGGCTCAGATCAAGTAAGATAAGTACAGAGAAATTGGCCACTAAATTTGGCAACATTGTGATCAGGCACAGGAGAATATCAGAGGTAGGGTAATGATTAGAATGGATTGAAGAGAGAAGGAGAGGTGAACACCTATTTTAAAAATTTTACTCTGACAACAGCAGAAACTAGAGCAGTAGCTGCAGAAAAAAAAGAGTTGTTTGTTTTTTAATATATGCCATGCTGAGGTTATCTAGTGACCAAGGTGTCTTAATGTTCTCAGCTTGACTAAATTTTAAACAGGCTTCTTCCTGACTCTAGGCTCCTGACTTCCCTTTTCTTAAAGCATTTACTTTAGAAAGCTTTTAATTATAAGTTCTTTCTCTGCCTTTTTGAAATGCAAATCTTTTTAAAAGCCTTTTGCCAGTTTCACAACCCAGGGATGTCTTTCTAAAGAGCCCAAAGCCATCTCTTTAAAATGTAATCATTAAGGAAAATAGCACCCAGTCTCCCAGTTTCTGTGGGAGGGGAGTAGCCTAACTTTGCAGGCCCCTTGGTCCAAGTTGCAAAACTACCTCTTTTCATAAAGATATGTGAAGTTTATTAGCAACACAGGTGGCCTATAACCCTCCCCTAACATCCTCCAGTATTTTCCACTAGCTCACCTCAGCCTTTAAAAGCCCTGCAGCTTTTTATTTTGGTGTTGCTGAGTTCTGGACTCTCTTCCCTATCACAATAGCCTTGAATAAAATCTTCCTCACCTGTTTAACTTTGTCCAGTACAATTTTTGCTGTAACACTGATTAGCCTCCAGATTTATTCTTCATGTCCTCCAGCTACTTACTGTGCTCTCTCACCTTCCCTCTTCCTTGAGTTCTGCCAGTGGGGAACACAGACAGGAGGTCCCAGAGGCCAGAGGGAGAGAGAAGAGGATTTAAATGTGCCGCTTTCTTCCTACAAAAGTGCTAATACATAGAAGGTTCAGATGCAGGTTGGCTGGTAAATCTGGTGGCGAGAAGATGAGGAAGTTCAATTCTGATTGCTTCCATTTTCTCACATCAGTGAGAAGCAAGATGATAAACTGATAGGTGTATAAAACCTTTGAAGGGAGATGCAATGTAGAATTTGTGGGGAGTAGAAGAACCAAAGCATGTCAGGCAAGCAAACTACAAATGCAGGTGAGTGTTCAATGTCCTTTGAGATTTACATTCATGATTTTAAAAGAAGACCAATTAGCAGGATAGGTAGTGCTTTCTTCTAGACACAGATTAGACAGATAGTGAGCTTAACCAGGGTCAGAGTTTGAGTAAACTAGTCTGATAGTAGGAAAAAGAGACAGGAGAGTTAAATGGTTTCCAAAGGATTGAAAACAATAATATGCCATAGAATCTGACCTGTATACAGAGAGAAGTGAGGACCTGATATCATATAAAGATATTATATAAAAGTATAAATACTTGTAACGGGATAAAAAAAGAAATAATAAAAGTGTACCCAACACCACAAATATTTAATATAGATTTTCTTTTGTAAGAATTAAAAAACCCAAGTTTTTATTTTATCTTCTAATATGGGAAAGCAAGGTGTAAAAGCAGATAATCCCATATGTAGTTGCTGATCATTTGTGTTTGACTAGAAACATACTAAGCAGCAAAGCAAGATATAAACCACAAAAATAAAAGAAAAAGAATGTGAATTTCAGTTTTCAGATTCCTTTCAGCTCCAAAGAAACAAAGATGAATGAAGAGTCCTGAAGCTACCAAAGATACAACATCCCAGAAAGGTCAACAATGACACTCAGAAGCCTGATTATAGCATGAATGTTTGTGCCTGTGGACAGAGGGCTGGGTGGAGGCATGAGGATGTGCTAAGGCATTCTTCTTCCTTAAAAACACATGCCTTAAGAAAAAAAATATCTATTTTTTAATGCATGTGTATATATAGTTTAATGTATACATACATGTTTATTGGATGTGTGTATATATATATTTCCATGCATACATGTATGTATATGTGTGTGTACATATAAGGGTTAGAGGTGCCAGCTCCCTGTGCAGTCAAAAATCCATGTAAAATGTTTGACTCCCCCAAAGCTTGGCTACTAATAGCTTACTGTTCACCAGAAGACTTACTGATAACAAACAGTTGATTAACACATATTTTCTGTATTATGTGTATTATATACTTTATTCTTACAATAAAGTAAGCTAGACAAAAAAAAAACTATTAAGAAAATCATAAAGAAGAGAAAATATATTTACTATTCATTAAATGGAAGTGAATCCTTATAAAGATCTTCATCATTATCATCTTCACATTGAATAGACTAAGGAAGAGGAGGAAGTGGAGGGGTTGGTCTAACTGTCTTGGGGGTGGCAGAGGCAGAGAAAATGCACTTAGAAGTGGACCTGCACAGTCCAAACCCATGATGATCAGTGGTCAACTGCATGTATATGTACAAACACATATATACATAAAACAATACAACAAAATAAAGAAGCACTAGAATCAGGACTTGGAGATTTTTTGTTTCAGCCCTGACAAAACAGTGTTCAGTACACAGTGTTTGGATATAGTAAAATAGCAAAGACTTTAAGTAGCAAACTTCAACTCACTTCTACCAGTTTAATATAATGTCAAATTAACATCCTTGTATTCTCAAGGCTCCAATTTCCTCATATGTAAAATGAAGAACTGGATTAGATTTTCTTTTCATTTGCTTCCATTCTAAATGCTTTAATTCTAAGTAAATTAATATAAATAAATGAATGGAGAAAATCCAAAGGTAATAACCAACAGCTGCTCCAGATGAAAAGGAATCAGTGAAAGAATTCCAGAAGTACGAAGAATCAAAGTGAAAGGATATCCCCAAAAGGGAACGCCAGATCTCTGGCAATGAATACCAACCAAAATCAGAATATTGAAATGACAGATGAAGAATTTTGAACACGGATTGCAAGGAAGCTCGATGAAATGCAAATAAAATGGAAACCCAACACAAAGAAACCACAAAAATTATGCAAGAAATGATTTTAAAATCACTGAAGAAATGGAAATATTAAAGAAAAATCAAACAGAATTTCCAGAACTGAAAAATTCATTCAAGGAATTACATAACACAGTGGAAAGACTAAGAATAGGTTAGATCAAGCGGAAAAAAGAATCTCAGAGCTTGAAGACAACACCTTTCAATTCAACAAATCAGTTGCAGAGACAGACTGGAGAAATAAGAGAAAAGAGCAAAGCCTACAAGAAATATGGGATTAGGTGAAGAGGCCTAACATAAGAGTCATAGGCATCCCCGTGGGTGAGGAAGAAAATACACACAGTTTGGATAATCTATTGAGGGAATAATTGAGGAAAATTTCCCTGGCCTTGCTAGAAATCTAGATATCTAGGTACAAGAAGCTCAAAGGACTCCTAGGAGGTTCATTGCAAAGAGGGAAACACCACAACACATAGTAAATAGACCGGTCAAAATAAACCTGAAAGAGGCCTTCCTATGAGCCATAAGGTGAAAACAGTAGGTAAATTACAAAGGAAACCCCATCAGACTAACTGCAGACCTCTCAGCTGAGACCTTGCAAGCCAGAAGGGACTGGGGCCCCATGCTCAGTCTTCTCAAACAGAATACTGACCAGCCTAGAATTTTGTATACTGCAAAACTGAGCTTCCTATATGAGGGGGAAATAAAGTCTTTCTCAGACAAGCAAACACTGAGGGAATTTGTCAAAACAAGATCTGCCCTGCAGGAAGTACTCATAACTACATTACACATGGATCAGCACAATAGACATTCACCAGTGTAAAATCATCCACAAGCTAATGGTCAAAGGCCAGATATCACATTGGCTCAAAAGATAAAACAAAGCAGCAAAGTTCTACTCAACAGGATGAACAGAAATCCACCCCACTTATCAATTCTTTCAATAAATGTAAATGGCTTGAACTGCCCACTAAAGAGACATAGGCTGGGCAAATGGATAAATATACACAAGCCAAGTATCTGCTATCTCCTGGAAACGTATCTAACCCACAAGGATTCATTCAGACTCAAGGTGAAGGGATGGAAAACAATACTCCATGCAAATGGAAATTAAAAGAAAGCTGGTGTAGCAGTTATAATATCCAATAACTTAGTCTTTGAATCAACAAAAATAATGAAAAACAAAGATGGTCATTATATAATGGCAAAGGGAACAATTCAACAAGAAAACATAATAATTCTACACATTTATGAACCCAACGCAGATGCACCCAGATTCATAAAGCAAATTCTACTTGTTCTAAACAAAATCATAAGCAACAGCAATAGCTGGGGACTTTAACACACCACTGACAGATAAGGACAGATCCTCCAAACAGAAAATAAACTAAGAAACAATGGACTTAAACAAAACTCTAGAACAAATGGGCCTAACAGACATTTACAGAACTTTCTACCCAAAAACCACTGAACGTACATTATTCTCATCAGTTCATGGGACATTCTCTAAGATTGGCCACATCCTAGGCCACAAAATATGTCTTAACAAATTTTAAAAAATAGAAATTATACAATGTATCTTCTCAGGCCACAGTGGAATAAAATTAGAAATCAACTCCAACAGAAAGTCTCATCTCTGCACAAAGTCATGGAAACTAAATAACCTTCTGCTGAATGATTATTGGGTCAAGGAGGAAATTAAGATGTAAATCAAAGGATTCTTTGAACTAAATGACACAGAGGACACAAGTTATCAAAATTTGTGGGACACAGCTAAAGCAATCCTGAGAGGAAAATTTATATCCTTAAATGCCTACATCCAAAAGACAGAAAGATCACAAATTGACAACCTGATGAATTGACTCAAAGAACTGGAAAAGGAAGAGCAAATCAATCCCAAACCCAGCAGAAGAAAAAAATAACCAAGATGAGAGCAGAACTAAGAGAAATCTATAACAAAAGAACCATACAAAAGATTAATAAAACAAAAAGCTGGTTCTTTGAAAAGATAAGCAAAACTGACATGTTTCTCACTAGATTAGCCAGAAGTAGAAAGGAAAGGACTCTAATAAACTCAATGAGGAATGAAAAAGGATAAATTATAACTGATACCACAGAAATACAAAATATCATCTCTGAATACTATAAAAATCTCTATGAACATAAACTTGAAAACATGGAGAAAATGGACAAATTCTTAGAAACACACAGCCTCCCTAGGCTCAATGAGGAAGAAATAGAACGCCTGAACAGACCAATATGAAGTCCCAAAATTGAAGAAGTAATAAAAAAAAGTTCCTAAAAAACAAAGTCCTAGACCAAAGGGTTTCACACCTGAATTTTACCACACCTACAAAGAAAAACTGGCACCTATCCTGAAGAAATTATTCCACAACATTGAGAAGGAAGGAATCCTCCCCAACATGTTCTATGAAGCCAACATCGCCCTGATACCAAAGCCAGGAAATGACTCAACAAAAAAAGACAACTACAGGCCAATATCCCTTATCAATATAGACATGAACATTCTCAATAATATCCTAGCAAATCAAATTCAGCTACTCATCAAAAAATTAATCCATAGCTACCAAGTGGCCTTCATCCCAGAGATGCAGAGATGCAGAGATGGTTCAATATACACAAATCTATAAATGTAATTTACCACATAAACAGAAGTAAAAACAAAGACCATATGATCCTCTCAATAGACACTGAAAAAGCATTAGACAAAATTGAGTACCCTTTTATGATAAGAATGGTTAACAAAATAGGCATAGACAGGACTTACCTCAAAATGATAAAAGCCATATATGACAAACCCACAGCCAACATCATACTGAATGGGGAAAAATTGAAAGCATTTCAACTTAGAACTGGAACCAGACAAACTAACCTAACCCATTCTTGGTGTTTCTATGTTCTCTGTTTATGTTTTGTCTTGTTTTGTTTTTTAACTATTTCTTAGGTCTATTCAGGTCAGGCCTCAGTTGCAGTCCATTTCAACCTCTTCCTCCAAACTTCTCCTCCTTGGTTCTAGTCCCCTCCCCAGGCTTCCATTGACTAGCCACTCAGGAAGTTTAAGCAGACTCAGTCACAAAGATCCTAGTAGGAGAAGTTTATCCACTATCTCAATTAAAACTTAGCAACCCATTTCTCCTTAGGTTAGGATAGGATGATGTTGTTCTACGATCCTGGATAGCTGAAAGAATTGTTTGTTATAACTAAAAATGCAAGTGTCTTTATATGCTAAGTGTGATCTTCTCTATTGCCAGCAAGTGAGTCCTGAAATCCCACCATCATTAAGAAAATGTATTTGGTATACAATAGATACTACCTGAGAGGAAGACTTCTGTGATCTGTTGAGCCAATAACTTTTATTTCTCCTATAGCTTTTAGTTCACCTATGTTACAACTAATTAAAGTAGCTCCATAAAAATAAAGTGACACCATTAGACTGGATACATAAGGAAATAGCTGATTATGAAAGACCTCATAAGTTAAGTAAAGAGTTAAGGTATTCCTGATGATTAATGAGAACATAGTGCTATGGTTTATACAAAGGAAAGAAGATTATCAGATTTTCATTTCAAAAAATCTCATTGACTCCTCAATTTTGCATTCCGTCTGCATTCATAGATGCAACTTTGTACCTATAGGTTTTTGGCTTTGAATCTCTCCAAGGAGGCCACAGATATCATTGTCATTCTCCTTATCTTCCTTCCCTATCACTCCTCCTTATACAGTTAGCAGCTAGTATTCAGGGAGCATTGATTTACTGATTATTCCCTCATTTCTTAAAACTCACAATATACTCAATATAACATATAGCACCAATGAGATGAAGAATCAGAAAATATGACTCTCTACAATAATTTAAATTCTTGTTGGACATAAAAGATGTTTATTGAGCTTCTATCAGAGGACCAAAACTATCCTATAAGACAAAGAAGAATACGGAAGGATTACAAAAAATGAATAAGACTATCATGGGAGTTTCAACTAGAATCTAGAATCAACGAATCTTTCATGTCCCTTTTCTATATTCCAATATGTATCTTCAGATCCATTCAGAGCTCATAAATACGTATTCATGTACTTGTTTAAACTATATGCATATCAGAGCAAAGAGATTCTTTCAGAATATAAGCAAGCGAACAAAGGCTATGACTTTGACAGAAAATTCATCACCTCTCCATTTTGCCCTTAGGCCATGGCACCAAGGTCTTAGAGCATTAGGTTAGGGCTATTTACTCATTTATAATGGAAAGTTAGCAGCATTAGCTGAAAGGACAGACAGAGAAGAAAATAGAGCAGAATGATGGCTAAAGCCTTGGGGAATGAATATTCGCAATGAGCAAATGGGAATAAGAAAAAAAGCCATTTTTAAGAACAGAGAAAGATAATTAAAAAAAAAAACCTAAGAATAAAAAGGGATATCCAATGATTGTATGAATTATTTGCTTTGGGGGGAGGGTCCTATTTTTATTTCATATTTTTATGTTTTGGTTTTTTTTTTATTTCAGCATATTATGGGGGTACAAATTTTTAGGTTACGTATGTTGCCCTTGCTCCCCCCCTCCCCCCTGAAGTCTGAGTTCCAAGTGTGTCCATCCCTCGGATGGTGTGCATTGCACTCTTTGTGTATGCATATACCCGTCCCCTCCTCCCCCCTCCCCCCTTCCCCCTGCCCGACATCCAATAGATGTTATTCTTATATGTGCACTTATGTGTTGATCAGTTAATACCAATTTGATGGTGAGTACATGTGGTGCTTGTTTTTCCATTCTTGGGATACTTCACTTAGTAGAATGCATTCCAACTCTATCCAGGAGTATACAAGAGGTGCTATATCACCATTGTTTCTTAAAGCTGAATAGTTATTTCATATTTTTAGAAGAATATATTTATAACGATTTCACCCAGATATTGATTGCTAGTTTACATGTTAACACATGGCACTTAAAGCAAAATTCTAAGAAAATTATTTTTTATATAATAAAAAATACAAAAAGTACAATACTTTCCAATGTTTGTAAAACATGCCTTCAACATAAGGGTAGTTTGTGACTTTTCTCATCTACACCCTTCACAAGCATTCTTGCAACCCATCTGGGACTCCATTAATATGGGAGTCATGTTCACAGATCCAGCAATAATACTTGCTTAGCATCGCAGCATCTACCCCTCAGGGAAGAAAGCACACACACACATAAATACACACACACCCAGAGAATAATATAAGGTGAATGTGCTTTTAGCCAGCATAAATCTAAAATATTTTGTTCAACTAGAGTCAAATTTCATTGTAAAGTCAACCCTCCTGGAAGCACTATTTGAAATGCCAATGTTGATTTTGAGGAAATCATCCTAGAACAGTCACAATAAATCTCAAATGGTAGCATCCAGCCTGTTAGACACTGGTCATTTAATCCTTCAGCATGGCATTGTGCTCCTAAAGAGTGTAGGTCTCTGTGCCCATTAAATCTCTGCCTCCATTGAGCCTGCTACCCTGGGTGTCATTTGCAGCCATCATTTGGGGGCATTCCAACCATTACTTATACTAATTTCAAATATCCTGGGATTTAGTCCAATGTTAAAAATGTATTGTTTTCTAAAATAACCTCTTAATGTTTCATCAGAAGACTAATTCTCTCTAAAAGAATAATTATCCAGCCCAGGGGCACAGAGCAGAGGTTTGATTCCAAATAATAAAGCAAATTTAACTCCCCAAGCATAAAAGCTGTGTTCCTTTGAAGAAAAGCACACTTTTGGATCAGAATCCAGTTGCTAGCCCTTTTTATTTGACCTCCTGGCTGGCTGATCAGATCTGAATTCCAATGGAGAGACATAAAATGGAACTCAATAAAATATGGGCTTAACTTTTTCCCTTCCAATTCAGGGGAAGAATAGAAACATTTGGTGACCTTCTGACATCTACAAGAGCTGATCGTATGGGCATATCAGAATTTTCATCTTTTGTAAAAGAACCTGGAAGCATTTATCTAGCCAGCAACAGAAATAAGGAATTCTAGATCTGTAACTGCAAGCTGGCAAGTCAAAAGCCATTTGCCTGTCAGATATATTTTATATGAACTGCATAGTGTTGGGGGGAAAATATTCTATTTGAAGGACTTTAGATGGAGCACACATTCCAATTTCCCAAGTCCCCCTGCTTTTTATTAATTATACCTGCTCAGTTACATAGGAGGTATTGAGTTTGTAATGAATTGTTTTTGATGGAGGGATTCAAAAAGAAAAATAACATGTAATTGCTACCTGTCAACTCAGGCAAATCACCTTAAATTCCAGGCAAAGAATGAAGGCCTTTTTCCACCTAAGAAGATCTGCCTCTGGCAGGGGAACAGACACAGAATTTTTCTTTTGTTTTAAATACCATTTAATGTTTGCTTTTACAATAATTATCTCATTTAAAAAAACAGGAATGCAGAAAACTAGAAAGATAATCTGCAGCTTCCTCTAACAAACAATCATTCTCAATATTCTGAGGGTTTTTTTTTTTTTTTTGGTCTTTTATTTTCTGTGCATAGGTTGCTATTCTTTTTTATGTGGTTAAAATAATATTGAATAATTTTTCATCTTGCCTCTTTAATTTAATATCTCAAGTATTTAATGTTCTGCTTTTCACAAGCAATACTATAATAAACAATATTTTTCATAAATATTGCTTTCTTTTTACCATGGTTTCCATCAGAAACAAATATTGAGTGTGTTTCTAAATTTTCAAAATAGTAAACTTTATATCCTAACACACTTCCAAATAATACTTTTTCCATATTTAAAATTATTTCCTTAGTATAAATTTCCAGAACAAAGATTATGAATAATTTTAAGGTTTTTAATAACTGTTAACGTATTTTCATAAACATTGAACCATTCTCAGTGACACATTCAAAAGTTTCATTGTACATTTGCTAATGATGGATATTATAAATTTCTAAGCATCTTTATATGGTGATAAATAAGCAGAGAAAGTGTTTTTGAGCTATTTTTTTAATTTGACATTCCACTCTATCTTTATCCAGTAGTTTTTCCTTAAATTCAAAGAACTTAGTAGTTGACTGAAACTTCCAAAATCATATATTCTAATTCTTTTATTTAAAGATTTGAAAATTGGAGAAAAGAATTATGAAATGACTTGCCAGTTGAACTTGTTTTTAATTTAAGGCCTCAAGCTTCAGATAGGGAAGACAAGTAATTCTAGTTTGTAAGTTTCAGCTGATAGAACAAATTCAGTTGATTCATTTATAGGGATACTTTTTACTTAGAAGTTGGGGGTGATGCCATTACAATGAAACCAGCTATTTTTCTTGGCTCCAATGAGCTCTGATGTGATTGAGTTACCTGTGCCCAGATGTTCTTGATGGATTAACTTTCACTTTACGGCTAAAGAAGCTGCCAATTCCTGTCTTTAGTCAGCCCTCCCTGGTTCTTGACCTGTTGAGTTTCTTGGTTTTATGCATCAGTTTCTGAATCTCTTACTCCCTCCTTGACAGGTATCCCAGCACAATCTTGTTTAACTCCTCATCTTATTTCAATTCATGACACACAGTCTTCTTTCTCATCCAATATCATCATCATCATTGAACTACATAGATAACATAAAATAGACCGGATTCTCAGTTTCTTTACTGACTTACTTCCTAAACCCTCTCCTCCTTTCCATTTATCAGTTATTCTCATGGTCATACCATAGAATTCATCATCATCAGTAACTGTAACGCCAATTAAATTTAAATTTTAGACAACCTAGCCTTTCACCATTGCTGTTTCTCCTTGTCTTCTTTTTCCAGTGCCCTCCTCCAATCCATTGACTTCCAACCTTTATCACTTTCCATCATCCTCCTCTAGCTTCAATTCCTCATTGGTCAGTTTGGATCAAATGCCACATCAGTATAATTAACCCTTTGCAAATATCCTCAAGTTATTTGCCCCCCATTCTTCTACCATCCTCAAAAACCCCAATCCTGTATAAACCCCACTATTTGCATTCTCCAAGCCTGCACCCAAATATCTGAACATTACTAGACAAAAATCACAGAAGCAAGCAGCTTGATTTCACTTTAAACTTATGGTTATAAGCCTCCCTTGTCCAGATCAGCAGGCAATCTTATTGTTTCTCTCATAAATTCATATCCTCCTTCTCCCAAATATTTCATACCTTTTATCTGTTCTTAAATTTCCTAAGCCCCTTCCTCTTAGCCCAAATTTCAGCGAGTAATTTCACTTCATTCTTCACTGAGAAAATAAAAGTCATCTAAAACCACAGCCACAAATTTACCCTCATCTGAACCCACTCTCTTCTTTTTAAGTCCTTTTATTAAAGGCAAATCCATGTTATCAAATATAATTCCCTCATGTCTTCACAAGGACTTTGGTCCTACAATTATCTCCTTTTTTCCACCACCCATCTCGTTTGGTCTTCTCAAACATTTCTATCAACAAATACGTGGTTGTATTTTAAAAACAAAACAAAGCAAAAACTTCCTTTAGCCACACATCTTCCTGAGCTACCATCCCAATTTTTTGCTTCTTTTAAACAAATTAATACCTCTGGATAATACTCTTTAGCAAAATCTATACTTCGTTACCTTATTTAACTCATTTCAGTCTCTGTTTCATCTCCATTATTCCATGACGCTGCATTTATCACAGTCACCAAGTGACCACCATGTTGCCAAATCCTATAATACTTTTCTATTACCAACAAGCCAGTCTCAAGATGTGGTCTAGGAGTACCCAAAACCTTTCTGTGGGATCTTTGAGATAAAGTCTTTTTTTATAATGAAGTCATAGGTGATATTAATGATACGAGTTTTGAAATATTGTACAATGGAATGTGACAATGTTGGATCAATGCATGTAACTCAATAAACTAATATTTTCCAGGTGACTAATACATGATGTTACAAAATTATGCATGGGTAAAATATCCATTCAAAGTGTAAAATATACAATAGATTTTTTAAAACAGAATATTAAAAGTTTATTGATATGGTTTCATATTCCACATTACAATTTAATCTTTAAGAAATTGCCACTTACCAAGTTTTAGTGTAATAAGAAAGAATACCCACAAATATAAGGCTAGTGAAATATTACTCCCTTTTCCAACCACATTTTTTGTGAGGCCAGATTTTCTTCATAGGCTTCAACCAAAACAATGAAGCACAACAGATCGAACGCAGAAATACACATGAGAATTCAGCCGTCTTCTATTAGTCCAGACATTAAAGAGATTTGCAAAAATATAAAACAATGTCACTGTTCTTAAATAGCTTTTGTGTTGGGAAATAGTTATTTTTTATAAAAGTATATTTTTATGTCAATGTGAAATTTTTGCTATTTTTAAATTAATAAATACACATTTTAAATTGTTCACAGTTTTAATCCTCATATGGTAAATGTTGAGAGATATAACCCACATAAACAAAAGCTTCTTGGTGTTCTCCATAATTTCTAGGAGTGTAAAGGGTTCTTGAAACCAAAATGTTCAAAGACTTACCTCTGGTCTAACTCACTCTCAACAATAACTGACACACTCTCTTTGCTGAAACAAATTCCTTTTTTGCTTTTATAACACCATACTCTACTTATTTTCTTTATATTTCATTGATTTTCTCTGTTTATTAAAATACTGGATCCTCCTTGCTTACCTGTTCTCTAAAATGTAGAGTTACTTGGAGCTCTATATATCCTCTGTCTTTCTATATTTCCCTTCCTAAAAAATCTCATTTACTACTATGGTCTTAAATTCCATCCTTATAAGGGTAACTCCCAAATTTACATCTCCACCATATTTTTCTCCAATTTCTCCTCTGAGTTTCAGAATTTATGTACAACCACATATCACATTTCCACTTGAATGTCTTTAAACTATTGGGTTCAAAACTTAAGGCTTGATTCCACCTCCCCAAAATAATTGTCCTCTGAACTTCCCACATCATAACCTCAGGCCAAAGACCTGGGAATGGTCCTCAAATTGTCTTTTCCCTTATCTTCCATATGCAATCTAACAGCAAATGCTGTTGTTTCTTAGTCTGAAACACAGCACAGAGTTTTCCACTTCTTCGTATTTTCAATGATGCTAATTTAATCCCAGTTACCATTTTTTCTGACATAGTCCCCAGCAACAGCCTCCTTTCTGTTCAACAGATTTTGACTCTTGCCTCCCTCCAACCAATTCTCCAGAATAATCATCCCTTTATTAGTCTCGACAACATCACCCTTTTAGTTCTCTTGGTGCACTTCAAAATTGTAACTATTTCATGTTTTTGCTTATGGTTCATTTGTTATCTGTATCCCCAAGATTGTCAGTGCCATAGGGCAGGGAACTTGTCTGTTTGGTTCACTGTTGTTTCTGAAGGGCCTAATACAGTGTCTACCATGTAACCTACTCTGACTATTTGATGATCACAATCATCAGTCTGCGATGTCCTAGAAATTTCCTGTGGTGTCTTTAACTGTGTCACATTACAAGCTAGAGCTATATTTCCCGGAATTCCCTTCCCTGTGTGGTTCTGAGTTCAGGTTGATCACAGGAGAAATGCGAGATTTCAAAGACAGAAGTGAAGCAATGGAAGGCGGGAGGCGCCAGCGCAGCACCCTCACCTTGTCATGATCTGATGGCTCGCCTTAACAGCGTGGGGCAGCTCCTCCAGCTCCCGCCAGATCTCCTTGCCAACTTCTCCGAGTCCTGTGTATCTGGTGAAGGGTGCTAGCTTTTCCTATTTGTCAACTGCATCACTGAGGTTCAGGTTTGTCCTTTGCTCTCCTCATGGGCTTCCAGCATGTCCTTGCCCTCCTCCACCTCATATTCTCCTTTTCCTTCTGACCACCAGCCCTGCAGGCCCACAGCTACTTCGGGCTATACCAGATGCAGAGACAATAGCCTTCCTTCTACAGCATTCTTCACTGGATCACACAGTTGCCTATGTCTAAACCCTATGATAAACTCCTTTTTCCATATCACTCATAAAGGTTCTGCTTCTTTGATCAAACCCTCACTGATACTTTTTCCTAACAAAAGAAATCTCACATACCCAATTGATCTAGCCTGCTATCACCAATAAACTTAAGCAAATTGAAAATTAAAGAAAAAGTCTCAAAAGTCTCTACCAATTACTCATTTTCTGAGACCTCTGGGAGCTTGCCTAGTCCCAAAATAGAAACAATCAAAGGTAAGATCCCAAAATTCAAGTGTACAATGCACTTATAACCAGGACCCAAAAGATATTTAAATTCTTATTGACAAGCTGATGACTCAAGAATAATTTGTTTACTTGTTTGTTTTTACTAAAACTGTTCAGTTGGCTTATGTGTGTGAACACAGCAACAATGTAAGTCATGGAAGAAACCAGGAAGCACACCTTGGTATTATTTTACTAGCTTTCTCAAACGCTAAGCTCAGAATTGCAAAAAGAACTATAAAATCTGATGTAGAATCGGATAGCTTTTAAAGCCAATCCAGACTCAAGCCCCAAAATGACCACTGCACATCCATGTAAGATGTCTCATGCTAGAGTTTTCAATTTGGCAGGAAACTGGCAGATACAAGCAAGCCTGCAAGCCTTTGCTAGTCACCCTAAGAAAGAGCTGTTCACCAAGTTCAAATTTTCTACCAACTACTGACAACAGCACCAATTATTTTCATCCCATATTCAACTGGCGTATGTGGATAAGCCTCAGCCTCACTGGCAGAGCTATAAATTTGCAGGTTGTAAAGATTTAATGGCGGGACCCTGCCGGTGACAGCTCTATTTGTGGTGCAGACACCCTCACGGGGTTGATGGAGGTCTGGGGCTGAGGGTCCAGTTCAATCCTTTTACATTTTATCCATCAGCTTCGCTGAACTATTCGCTATAAATTCAGGGAAGGTTTAATAGTACTATTCCCAGAAATAAGATCAAGTTTAACATTTTCCTGATACTATTTCAGTTTGGAGTATCACTTTAATAATAACAACAACAATACTGCTTTGAAATTTATAATACTTTTCTACCAACATGCATATGTATCCTGATTTTAACCTCCTGTGAGACCACTGAGGAGGAAATATCCGTTTTATAAATGAACACTCTGAAATCAGGAAGACTAAATATCTTACCTTAAATCCCATGAGAAGCGAGAGACTGATCCAGAATTCTCTCCTCTTGAATGCAGTCCTTTTGCACTTCTGTGTTGTTGAGTTTATTAGGAAAATTAATTCTCCCAAATCTGCCTTATTAATAATAAATTGTTATTTTCATCAGCACTAGCATTTACAGAGTGCCTGACAGCTTTCAGTGCCTTTCTACACCTGTTCTCTCACAACAGCCAAGTGAAGGTTGAGTAAGGATGTGTTTTACTCCGTGTGGTTTGGCTGCAGAGCCAGAGCATAAAGGGAAGGGTGGGCTGGCATAATGTGTCCTGGAAGTTTTAATGTGTGTTGAAATATCTCCATAGTGTACCCAAGGGCAAGAAAATGCCTAGTTCATACAGTATTGGAGTTCTATCAGAAGTTGCAGTTTTAATAATCACTAAATGTTTACGGAGTGCATAATCTTTCCAGCAGTGTCCAGGACAGTCTGTGCAAAAGAAACATGGTTCCTGACCATCACAGACTTACAGGGCAACATGGAAGGAAAAGTGAACAGATAACATGCTGACCTGAGATCAAAGGGCCAAAATGCAGAAGAACCTAGGAATAAAATGAGGGTTCGGAGGGCACAGACATCTGTGAGGACTGAGGAAGAGCTGCGGTGTGGTGAAAAAGCATAGCGTTTAGAATTACAGTAAGCCCACCCTGACACAGTCTGCATGACCCTCAATAAGCTTGTTTTAATCTTTCTGAGCCTCAGTTTACTCATCTGTAAAATGAGTCTAATGATATTACTCTTGCAGTGAGATTACAAGAATTCCATCACATAGCAAGCGCGCAAACTGCCTGGCATGGAGCAGGGGCTCAGTCAGGAGCAGCCATTTTGTAACAGACTTCATGGATATGCTCTCACCAAAAACCATGTCTAAACCTGTGAATAAACCTCAGACTAGCAAATTCCTCAGCAATATAGAAAAGCAATGGTCGTTTGGGGTATGCTAGGAGATTTTAGAAATAATTTCAGATTAAAAAAGAAGAAGAAATCAGTTAATTAACATAGTTGGTGTGTCACAAAATGTTAGCAGAGATTTCAAACAAGCAGCAGTTTAGAACGCAGATGTTGAAGTTTTAATGCAAGTTGTCCATAAATGCAGGAGTGGGGAGAAGCCTCAAGACTGGGAGTTGCTGTATTCAGATGACAATGAAGCTACTGAGTTGGGGTTCACTTTCAGGCAAAAATATTAATAATTACTTGGGCCTACAGTCAAAGGGTACACCAGACTATGAGAACATGTTCTGTTTTACCTAAGAAGTAGAGGGTAAAATGATTCTCAGTTCAAACTGTGCTTTTCTGACTTAATTTCTATATGCTCTTTAATCTAAGATCTTCTCATCCAGCAGGAAAAATTTAAATGTCCATCTTTGTGTGTGGGCACAAAACGGGTACCAGGGAGGGAAGGTGTGGTAGGCAGAGTACTGGCCCCTCAGAGATACCAGGTCCAAATCCTCAGAACCTGTGGCTATGTTAAGAACTGGGTAGATGTGACCCAGTTGTAGCCACTGTAATCGTTGTAAGTGTCCTCACAAAAAGGAAAGAGGAGTGTCGGAGTGAGAAAGAAGACATGACAATGTCCTGCTGCTGGCTTTGAAGATGAAGAAAGGGCTATGACCAAGAATTCAGGCCTCCTCTAGAAGCTGGCAAAGGCACACAGTGGAATCTCCCCAGAGCCTCCAGAGGGAACCGGCCAGGCTGACACCTTTACTGTAGCCCAGTGAGGCATATCTTAGTCTTCCAACCTCCAAAACTATGAGGTAATAAATTTGGACTGTTCTTAGGCACAAAATTTGTGATGATTTGTGTCAGAGGCAATAAGAAACTAATAGAGAAGTGTCCTGCAGAGCAGAGACACTGGGGATCCCGTTGTCATAAGGGAAACATTTGATTCTTTGGCCAAAGGCAACCATGAGTAAGTCAGAGGATGGCCTGGTGCTAATTACAACTTCTGAGTTTGTTGTGTTTCAATGGGCAAAGTCTGACATTCAGTCTATTCCAATTGGAGAAAATAATGAAAAATTGTGCTGGCATGAATCTACCTTTTTAGGGTTTAAATGTGCCATATGCATCAAATTGTGACATTGTGATGTGTTCTGGTTTCTGCAGTACAAGGTGGTCCAAGAGAGCCTCACTCATCCAGCTTGGAACTCAGGGACCATCAAGCAAACAGCATTCTGCTTGCGGAGCCTTTCCAAACTTGTTTTCCTTATACTGTGTAATTTTCCTCAGAGCACGTGTGTGTGTGAATAAAGAGAGCGAAATTATTTTACTAGTGTTAATCTGCAAGTGATTCAACAGAATTTCACTTCAGAAATAATTCTGTACCCTACAGTATTGACAAGAGATTTATAAAAAAAAAAAATAGATATGCAAGTAAAAATTGTGAACAATTAGAAAATACTTATATTCCAATGATGTAGTAAATAAGTGCTATTAAAAGCATGCAATGGAATATTGTGCGATTATTAAAAATTATAAAAGATTATTAACATGGAAAAATATGAATGGTCTATTAGAAGTTGAAAAGATATGTCAAATATGGATCTTTCTGCAATATAATGATACAGATGATTGGAAAAATAGTGAGGATATATGCATCAAAATGGTGGTTAGTGGTAATTTTTGGTTGATGGGGATGACTAGAGAGTATGTATTACTTCCCTGTACTTTTATCTGTTTCCCAGGCATGCTACACTTATTTTTTGTCACTAAAAAATTATTTTAATAAAAAACTCTTAGCAAAAGCCTGAAAAGATCAGTGTGACCTGCCCCAGCTGCACACTGTGAGGGGCTTCAGTGTACACATCCTCTACTTTTTCTAAGTGGTTGATAACACAAAAGCAGGTCTGTGGTCTCACAGGACAGAATCTTTCCTACCAGACTCGTCAAGCCTGCGGTTTAGATTGATTTGCTACAACACAGCATAACCAGAAGTGATCACTCTGGCACCCAGTCAAGGACTCCAGTCCTCCAATGCACAGTCTACACAGTTCATCCCAAGGTCACTTAACAATAAACACCAGAAGCAACGGCATCTTTTACTGAGAACCCACTATCTGTCAGGCACCGCACCAGTGCCTTTATTTATATTGCCCTAATCTTTATGCCAACGCTGCAGGTTAAAATGATTATCTCATCCTAACTTACAAAGGAGCTGAAATTTAGA
This sequence comes from Indri indri, assembly GCA_004363605.1. NCBI lineage: Eukaryota > Metazoa > Chordata > Mammalia > Primates > Indriidae > Indri > Indri indri. The sequence continues at coordinate 29,655 of RJWJ010016133.1, forward strand.
TTCTAAAGTAACTTGCAGGGACAGGATATGCTGCATATTGGTCTCAACTTCACATCTCATGCTTTTACTACTGTGTTATGCTATTAAATGTGTGTATATCTGTGTGTACATTATTACTATTTATTTAACACTTACAATGACACTATATTTGCCATGCATTATGCTTATATCATAGCAACCAAATGAAGTGAGGTGCATTTTCCCTACTTTGCAGATATGGTAACTGAAGGTCTAAGAGGTGAATTTATTTAGCTGAGGCCACATAGCCAGAAAACTGAGTTTTATCCAGGTTTACTGATGCCAGGGGTCACTGTTACTCCCTATGCTACACCCTGTCCCTGAGAACATATATTCTCCTTTCTTGGGCCTCCATCTGCCTGTTACTAACAGTTTAAACTCTGGGCTATCCGGGCCCAGGAGTGATAAGGCGGCCTCTGCTCCTGACTCAGAGCTCACTGCTCTGTGGCTTGCCTCCTGGCAGCTGCCTTCCTGCATCTGCACTTCTGCAGACTACTGCTCTACTAACTGCCTACTACCTCTCCTGCCTCGACAGACGTCCCCAGAATAAACCTCCCTACATGGGCCTGCAGTGGCTACCACATGCCAGCCCTGCCTGTTCTTCAGGATATAACTTCTGGCTCTTTGAATGGAGATCCTGACGGGCCTTTCCTGACTGGCTAAGTTCCTGCCTTGCTCCCTGTTGAAGAGCCCTGCTTATTTGGTGCTGCCTGTATCCTATGATGCGGTAACACAATATGAGAGTACTTCAACATTTTTTGCTATTTCAATAGTCATACTGTCCAGTACAGAAACACCTAAACAAGTGCAGAGCCACATGTACAACACCTCGCCAAATCAGCCTCCAGATCAAAAATACAATGTGAAACTCATTAACTATGATCCAAACAAAAATTATCATGGAAGGCACAGTGATGCTATATCACACAAGCATATTAAGTGGAAATATCAATGTCATTGATGTTGATGAATGACCCAGCACAGCACGAATAGCAAATTGCCATTTGAATGTCAAATTTTCAGCTTCCAAGGCAGAAACTATTATCTCTCTAACTAGTATGAGCGACCCCAGAGCTGTGCATCAGTCTCCTGAGTATGCAATCATTCCGCAGCTTCAGGTTCACAGAGAGCCTCGAGGTTGCTCTTGCCTCACAGAGCATGAAATATTTCACTGATTATTGCTTTGTGGCAGATTTAACATTTTTAATGTAACTTCTCATACACAAGATGAATCTTCCACTTTTAAGTTCTCTAATAGAATCAGAGACTCCCGGCCCTGCAGGGCTCTTAAGAGGTTATGCAATCCATCCCTTGGCCGGCAGGTAGGTCCACACTTACCCTCCTAGACATGTGAAGATCTCCCTGATTTTGGAAGACTTTTCAGCCAGGAATGCTTTGACAAATTCCCTCCATGCCTATAAAATGTTAATAGCTTTCACTGTCAGGAAATTTTTTCTTGCCTTTAACCTAAAGCCCTTAACCTGCCTTTTCAGTGCATTGTTGTGAAATTACATGAACTCTCTTATTTTATGGTTTTCAGCATTTCTTCTTTTTGCTTACATAATAGTAATTTCCACATTTTATTTTAATTATCCATCTCCTCAGTAGATTGTTAATCCTGTACAGGGATTAATCTTTTCACAGATGTTCATCAAGCTTCTAACAATGTCCTAAAGCTAACGAATATAGCCCTCCTATATGCTAGTGCCCTTACTTACCCCTATTGTAGAATACAGGATATTGATTAAAATTCCCTCTTTAATTTTCTGTCTGACACTATCTTCCCCATTTAGAACTATCAGAACAAGAAAAACAAATGTGTATGTATGTGTGTGTATATGTCTAAACACTAATCAAACCCATATATATTTTGAAGATCTCAGAGAAAACTTTCTATTTATAGAATATACAACAGATAAGTACTGCAAACTGTTTCCTCTAGTGAGTTCTCAAAAGGAATCCCAAATCTCTTTACAGGGTAGGATTTGCACAGCTTCAGATCCATCGCAACAGCACCCATCTATCACATATTCCAATGAGCAAATATGACCTGGGCCTCCGGTCAGGAAGTTGCAATAAGCTATTTATTAAAATAGAGCTAAAATATTTTAAAATCTATTATTTTACCATGTTTTTATGACTTAAAATTGGGAACTCTGGTTAAAACAATCAGACTTATGGAGTCATTTCCAAGCTACCCTATAGTTAGAGAAAAAATGTTAAGTTTCATATTTTGGGATACTATGCTATCGATAGCATTCTATTTATGTACAAGTAATATTATGCTGCCATGCTTCCAAAAATGAGTAAAACGACTTAAAAAAATTTCTTGCAGAATGGCTTCATTAAAATAATGGAAAAAAAAAAAAAAGCCAGAAGTCCATATAGAGAAAGAAAGAAAGAGTTGTATACGGAAATAAGAGCAAGATAATTATTGCCACTGAGGAATAAATTTAGCTCTTTGGAAGTCAAAGAAAAAAGTCATAGGTTTAGAATTTCTCAGTAATGGATAACCTAAATCACATTAATTAATAAAGGAAGGTCTAAAAGGACATCTGAGAAACAACTTTTCCTCATAATTAAATTATAAGATGAGGCTAAAAGGTGATCTCTTATTTTTAAAACTGAATAAAATATTAAGACAATATTTTCAACAACTTGTTTGCAGAAGTTGTAGGAATGTACTCCAAATGTTCATGTATTATATTAGTAAGACAATAAAATCTATTATATCAATAACCTCAGATTTGACAATGACTTCATTAAAATTGAAAACTCCTACTCTGCCAAAGACACTGTTAAGAGAATTAACAAACAAGCCACACATTGAGAAAAAATGTTTTCAAAACACATATCTGATAAAGGACTAGTATCTAAAATATACAAAGAACTCTTAAAACTGAACAGGAAGAAAATGAACAACTCAATTTTTCAAATGGACAAAAGACCTGCATTAGACACCTCCCCAAAGGAGATATATATGTAACAAATAAGCATATGAAAAGATGTTCAACATTGTATGTCATTAGGAAAATGCAAATTAAAACAAGATACCACTACATATCTATTAGAATGGCCAAAATTCAAAACACTGACATGATCAAATGCTGATGACCATGTGGAGCAACTGGAACTTTCATTCATTGCTAGTGGGAATGCAAAATGGCACGGCCACTTTGGAAAACAGTTTGGCAGTTTCTTACAAAACAAAATATATTCTTATTGCATGATCTAACAATTATGCTCCTTGGTATTCACCCAAATGAGGTGAGAACTTCCACATAAGAACATGCACACAAATATTTATAACAGTTTATTCATAATTGCCGAGACATAAGCAACCAAGATGTCCTTCAATGCCTCTATGTGAATGAATAAACAAACTTTAGTACATCCATATAATGGAATATTATTCAGGAATAAAAATAAATGAGCTATGAAGGCACAAAAAGACATTGAAGAACCTTAAATGCACAGGCAAAGTGAGAATAGCCCATCTAAAAAGGCTACGCAGTATATGATTCTAACTATATGACATTTTGGAAGAGGCAAAACTATGGAGGCAATAAAAGGATTAGGGGTTCGCAGGGAAGGAAGGAGGAATGAATAGGTGGAGAATGGGGAATTTTTAGGCCACTGAATCTATTCTGTATGATACTGTAATGGTTGATATATGTCATTACACATTCGTCAACACCCATAGAATGTACAACACAATGAACTCTAATGTAAACTATGGACTTTAGTTATTATAATAATAGCATAAGAATATTGTTTCATCAAATGTAACAAGTGCATCACACTAATGTAAGATGTTAATAATAAGGAAAAATGGAGGGAGGGAGGCAATGAGGAGGTGTATGGGAAGTTACTTTATTATACTTTTCACTCAATTTTTTCATAAACCTAAAACATCTCAAAAAAATAAAGTCTATTAATTTAAAAAACTTATTAATGACTAAGCTAATTTATAATAAGTACTCATCATGATCTAATTTGATCCAAGGATAAAACCTAGAGAACCTAGAAGAATGGTAGCTATGATCAATCTCAGCACGATTGACATTTTGGACCTAATAATTCTTTGTTGGGGGAGGGGGAGAGGGGCTGTCCTATGCATATTTAGCAACATTTCTAGTCTCTACCAACTAGACACCAGTAGGAGCTCCTACTCAAGTTTTGACAGTCAAAACTGTCTCCAGAAATTGCCAAATTTCCCCTACAGGGGTAAAATCACCATTGATTGAGAACGCTATTTAAATGCTATCTCTCAAATATCTATTATTTCAAATCCAATTTTAACAAGAGCTGAGTAGCAGGTAGTTGAAGATTCAACTATCTATTCAAAAGACAGATATCCTGTGTCATTAAAAGATATTTGTACAGTTTAGATCTCAATCAGATAAAAGAGTTGGTATTCTGTTATAAAACATTTATGTACGAAAACTAGTTTATTGTTTTCAGTTCTGTTTGAGTTCTAGTCTCTGCATCTTTCCTCACCCCACACTGTGTATTTGTCTCCCCAACATAGGCTTAAGTCACACCTCAGATGCAGGCTCCTCCAGTCCTTACCTTGTAGACCAATAAATGGGTTTCTACTTTCTTCCTGAAGAACAATTGTTTAGTGTTCCAAATCTGAGCACAGCAGAATATATATCCACACTGCCGAAAATATTGACCTGATGAATAGGTTTATGTATTATTTTCCATTTGAATACTGGAAGATAGCTGCGAAAAGCAATTTTTAGGAGATGTTGAGATCTTCTTTATAACTATGATAAGCAAACATTGATTTGCTTCCAAATTCTCTCCTAGTTCTTTTTCTCTGCCTAAAATCAAACTCGATTTTCTTCTACATGAGAAAAAAATAAAACTCTCCCCTTGCCTCACTATCTACCTCAATTTACTTCCTTATCTTTCTCTTTTCATTTACTAAAACTCCTCTTGAGGGAGTAGGGTACTTCACTGTGTCTACTTTCTCAATTCCATTTATTCCCCAGCCCATTTCATCTTTCATTCCCTCTAGTTCAGCAAAATGCCCCACAAATATCCCCAATTATCCCTTCATTAAAAACGATAATGGCCTATTTTAGACTTCAGTATATTCAACCTTTGCTACTACTATCTTCCTTTACCTTTGAAACTTTCTTCTTTTTTGGCTTCTAAAAAACTATTCCATCTTCTTTTTCCTACTTCTCCAAATATTTATGGTTTCTCTCTTTCATTAATTCCTACTCCCCTGCACACATCTTAAATTTTGTCCCTCAGTTTTCCACCCTTGGTTGCTTTGATC